>CAUYQG010270328.1:0-11202 GCA_963574415.1 Tarsius wallacei | reverse complement strand
GATCCCTGAGCAATCGACTATGATGGTCTGTGGTAGCGTGATAGCGTGAGCCTCCTGGGGATCAGCTGCCCAGCTGGGCGCTCCACTCGGGGCTCCAGAGCTCCAGATTTCAGAGCCCCAAAGCTCCCAAGGGCAGGCGGTGAGTGGTGGAAGTGGCCCCGCGCCACTCCCAGTGTACTTCAGTCAGAGATGGAATCAGTGCCTCCAAGGGGTGGGTGCCCAGAGCCTCCTAGGGTGACTGGAGGCTCAGTCTGGGATCGATGCAGTCAGGGATGGAGCTGAGACCCGAGCCTTCCCACCCGCGAGGGAGCAGCCCGGGACGCAATAGCCGGCCCTGCGTGGGACTGGAGGTCTCTGAGCCTTGGGCCAATGCGTCCAGCTGTGGGCAAGGGGGTAGGGGAAGGAGGGCAAGAGTCTTTTTGGGGAACTCACATTCGGAGAATCTCACAGTTCCGCCTGTGTTGCCGCCATCTTGACCCCGACTCCAAGAAGGGATTTATTAGAGGAATTGGCTCATAAAATTTTGGAGGCTGAGAAGTCATTGCTAAGCTATGTGCAAGCTGGAGAACCAGGGAAGCCAGTAGCATAGCTCAGTCCAAGTCTAAAGGCCTCAGAAGCCAGAGAAGCCAATGGCATAACTCTCAATCCAAGGCCAAAGGCCTTTAGAACTGGGGGGACTGCTAGTGCAAGTCTTGGAGTCCAAAGACTGAATAATCTGGAGTTCTTACATTCCAGGCCAGAAGAAGAGTGTCTCAGCTCTAGAAAAAAAAGAGCAAATTCACCTTTCTTTTGCCTTTTTGTTCAATATGGGCCCTCAGCCAATTGGATGGTGCCTTTCACATTAGGTAAGAGGGGACCTTCCATATTCAGTTCTCTTATTCAAACACCAATCTCTTCTGGAAGTACCTTCGCTGACATACTCAGAAATAATGCTTTCCCAAGTTTCTAGATATCCCTAATTTAGCCAAATTAACACCTAAAATTAACCACCACACATGGGTCCTTAGATTTAATGAGTCCATCAAGTGTCCAGTACAATGAATGAAAATAAACCCACACCAAGATCCACAATAGTGAAATTTCAAAATACCAGACATAAAGAAAAGTTCTAGGGAAGAATATATAAATCAACTATGAAAGTCCAGGAAAAGAATGGCATCAGACTTCTCAACTGCTACTTTGTGAGCTACAAGGCAAGAAAGAAATGCTTTCCTTCAAATCTCAGAATAAATATTATTTTCTTTTTTGTTGTTTTCTTAATGAATGTTATTTTCAACCTAGAATTCTATATCCTGACATATTCATCAAGGAGGAATATAGAATAAAGATATTTTTAGATATCAAAAATACATTTCCCATTTCTCAGGGAATCTATTAAGAACATGCTCTATCAAGACAAGAAGAACCAAAAAAAAAAAAAAAAAACAACGTTTTTCAAAGTATTTCCATTTTTCTCCACAGGCAATAATACTCCTCAGAAAAGATGCATACAGTGGCTAAGCTCAGGTGACTGCTTGGCCCTAAATCAGTTGTTCTCAAACTTGCACATGCATCAAAAACAGGAGGGCTTGTGAAAACAGAGATTGCTGGACCCCACCCTGAGGGGATTTCAACTACCCAGCTGTACTCTTTACTTTTTAATATTCTTCCCTTATTAATCCATTCATAAAAATCCAAATTTAAAAATGTTTCAACTACTGAATATTCAACAGCAATATCTAGATTTTTCCAGGGCTATCTTTCCTCCTCCTTTTCTACTCCTGACTTTGTTCAAACTTCTTGCTCATGGCTAGCTTTCTGCCAAAGGAGGTTACTGTTTTCCCCCTGGGGTGGTAAAACTGAACTTGACTCCTCCTGCAATGGATCCTGAGAGAGCTGAGATACTACAAGTTCTCGTGGGCTTTAAATGAATGTATCATTTTGAGGCCATTTCCCTCAACTGCCAAATACAAAGAAGGAGGGAAAAAAAAACCCCTGAAGGCCTGTCAGGGGCTAGAACAACTGGCTCTGAGGAGAGGATGGTGGTGGGAGGAGTTGTCACAATGGTAGCCTCTAACCTTCAGAGTTGGGTTTCCAGGAGCTGAGGCAGATCACACTCTGTCTGCCCCACTGCAAGAGCAGAAGTTCCCAGATGTTTGTCTGAGACCTCACGAGAGGGAGGGTGCAGTGATAGCAGGGACTTTTCAGGGTGGGGCCTCACCCAGCTGCAGAAGAGCATCGTGGTAGGGAGCCAAGACCCGAACGGGCTGTGGTCAATTCGAGCCGCAGGGAAGAGAAGGGGCCACAAGGAAAACCATATAGCTGGGGTCACTCTCGGCTGTGAATGAACATATGGAAGGAGTACAGAAATTTTTTTGCAACCAGTCTAAGATAACCTTTCTTTTTTCCTTCTGGGGATATAGGCCTGAGAATCTTTTTCAGACACTTATATCTAGACAGACCTCCCTGCCTTCCTGAAGACAGTGAGAAATGAGCATGGTAGGAATGGGAGGGAGGGAGATGGGAAGATGCCACTGCCCTGGTACCAACTCCAGGAACCTTCAAATTCAGTATCTGGCTGTTTCACAGGACTAGCAAAGGGTCAGCCAAGTTGTGCTTTGGAGGGGGGCTCTGGTTAGCAACACTTACTGCAGCCTCTCTTCTTTTTTTTTTTTTTTCCCCACAACTTTGTTAGCCTTGCAGGTGCAAGGCCTCAAAAAATTGGGTTCAGGCTCAGAACTGTTCCTCTCCACGAAAATCTTTAGCAAAAGGTGAAAGATTTATATGATTTTAAGAGAAACAAGAATATTACAGTCTTTCTTACCTTCCCTGCAAAGTGCCATGAAAACACAGAACAAAAACAAAAGGTGTAAACTATGACCAAGTCAGGCCATATCTCAGAGAAACAGATGATAATTGCAGGCAGACAGAGCCAGGTCTACTCAGCAACACAAAGGCAGTGTTAGGAATTTTAGTCTTCTCATCTTTGGGATGGTCTTCTAGCCCTTAGATTTGGCTAGTTTTAGGGAGGTCATGGATTTTGCTTAAGACTACATGCAAAAATTTTGGGAAAAGTGATGATGTGGCAACTCAGGAAACCTTTATATGTAAATCATAATAAACACTCTTTGAAACAAATAACTACATTTCTAAACACTCAGAATATAGAGTAGTTGCCTTATATAATTTATATCTTGAATATGACTCAAGTACAGAAAATTCCACTGTGTATTAGCAACGGTGGTGTTTGAATGCAAGCCAGTGCCGCCCTGTTCATTTGGTGGGAGGCAGTGCAGCAAAATAATGAAAAGTGGATTCTGAAGCTAGTCAAGAGACCAAAGACTTCTGAGAACAAGGGGACCTCCCCCACCTGTACAGATTCTTAAAAGGCATGAATGCATCTGGACCATATATCAGTGAAAAACCTGGAGAGAGGAGAGGGGAAGGGGGAGAGGGGTTGCGGGGGTCATACCATGACCTGGTGCTTCATGCTCTTGGGTTAAGCTGTGGCTTAGGCTTCAGGTCATACCTAAGACCCCAAAAAGGCCAAGGTAGGCATACATATTATTTTTTATTTGCATGTAACAAGAATAGGGAAAAAATAGTTATAAAGCATGGGAGATTGCAGCATAACGATAAGACCAGTATCCTCAGAGCTATGCAAGCCTCACTTATAATCCTGACTCAGCATTGGGCTAGCTGTGTGGTGCTGGGCAAGTCACTCGAACCCCTCTGTGAGCCCTAGCTATTAAGAGGCAATGATAATAGTACCTCCCTCGTGATGAGAGACTCAATGAGTTCATGATTGTTTTGCACTGAGTTCCTGGTATATTGTGCTCAGTTAATTATAAATGATTGCTATAGGTGGACAAGGAAAATCAGGCTAGTTCTTTTCTAGAATCCTTTTTTTTTATGTTGTGTGCATAGATCCTTGATGTATAATGGAATTGATCAAAATTTTTGGAGTATAATGCATGTTTACCACTCGTTGTGGAACATTAAAAAAAATATGCTTCTGTGTTGGGATTGGTTGCTTAGAAACTATCTGAATTCAATAATGCAGTGTAATTCCAGGATTGAAAGAACACAACACACACCCACTTTGCACAGCAAGTGCGTGCACACATATGCATACACACACACACACTCACACACAAAGGTATAAGCATTTTCCAATAGGTTACAGTAACTCATTTCATCCTTATGCCAATAATTCTCATGTCGGTATCCTCAAAAGAGGACTGTTTCTTATCTAGGATATGCAGGTGTGGAATCTGCAGAATTTTAAAGATTAAAGTTTGCATTTTAAATCTCATGGGAGCAAACGCTAACCTATGAGAGAGGGTGTACTATGACTCTCCTTAAAGAAATACAGTGGGCAGAGTAAAGGGAGAAAGACCCTCTGCTGAGACAGATGGCTAAGTGCTTTCTGAAGGTCAAAATGAGAGGTGTGTATTTTGCATTTTATCCTAGTGAAATTTGTCTTTTAGCGTTTAAAAAGTAACTAATTCTGTTCTTTTTTCTCTACTTATTTCCATGGTAGTGTCTTTACTCCTTTTGGGGGAGGGGGTTTGGTCTGTTTGAGGTGTGAGCTAGCCATTTCCCATCTGCCGGGTTTTGAAATAAAGTCACATTTTTTTTTTTTTACCATCTCATGTCTCTTGTGTTTGGTTTTGAGCTTCGAGCAGCCAAGCTTGCATCAGTTACAAGCTAACAAAAATATCTAAAGCTATGAATTTGTATATGAAAGTACAGCTTTGGCCATGTATCTTAGACTTGAAATGTGTTTTCTTTTCCTTTTTTTCTTTTTTTTTTTTTAAGTTGGAGTTTCACTCTGTCACCCAGGCTGGAGTGCAATGAATGGCATGCTCACAGCCACCTCAGCCTAACCTGCTGGCCTCAGGTGATCCTTCCACCTCAGCCTTCTAAGTAGCTAGAGCTACAAGCATGCACCACCATGCCCAGTCAATATGTTGTTTTCCCTCCCTTTAAAGAATCTGATATGGTAATCTCAATTTTTCTATGACTCTAGTGATATAAGATAATGTTCCTTCTTTTTGGATTTTCAAGTGTCTGTTTTCTTGATGTCATGTTTTGACATATTAACTGATTACAGTGTGGCTAAAGGGACATGGGTACAGGAGCCTGGCACTCAGCATGGCTTGCCTGGGGCTAAGTCTGGCGAGTTATACCTTCTATCTAGCAATAATTGGTCTATATTTCTCTAGCAGTTATGTCATCGAATTAACTCCATCAGATTTCAAACAAGAAGTGACAGAATTCTATGCTCTATGGTGTGATCACAGCAAAAGGTTAACACCAGTATGGAAGAAAGCAGTAACTGCATTAAAAGATGTAAAAGCTGGTGCAGTTGATGCAGATAAACATCAGTCACTAGGAGGACAGTATGGTGTTCACAGATTTCCTACCATCAAGATTTTTGGATCCAAAAAACCAGCAGAAGATGATCAGGGTGAAAGAACTGGGGAAGCCACCCTTGATGCCGTGCTCAGTGCTCTGGGCCAACCCATGAAGAATTGCCTCAGGGAAAGGAGTGGTGGTCACAGTTCTGGAAAATAAGGCAGAAGTGATAGTTCAAGTAAGAAGGATGTGATTGAGCAACACTTTGATAAGAATGTCCTTGATAGTGAAAACATATGGATATTTAAGTTGTATGCTCCTTGCTGTGGGACACTGCAAAAGCCTAGAGCCAGAATGGGCTGCTGCAGCTTCACAGGTAAGGGAGCAAACAAAGGCCGGGTGTCATGGCTCACACCTGTCATCCCAGCACTGTGGGAGGCCAAGGCCAAGGCTTGAGTCCAGCGGTTCAAGACCAGTCCAGCCAACATAGTGAGACCTCATGTCTATAAATTTTTTTTTTTTTTTGAATTAGCTGGGTTTGGTGGCATGCACCTGTAGTCCTAGCTACTTGGGAGGCTGAGGCAGAAGGATCACCTGAGTCCAAGAGGTCGAGGCAGCAGTGAGAGCTACAACAATTCATAGAATTTTTCAATGTTTTCTTGAGATGCAAAAGGTCACCGTGCTACTTCTTTGTTTAAGGTATATTCATCTAATTGCACTGCAGCCTGGGCAACAAGAGTAAGATCCTACTCAAAGAAAAAGAAAGAGGGAGAGGGAGTGAGGGAGTTAAGGAGGAAGGGAGAAGGAAGGAAAAAGAGAAAAAAAGAACAAACAAAAGAAAAAGTGGTATTGGCAGCTGTAGACACTACAATCAATCGGTTCTAGCCTCTTGATATGGGATGGCAGGATTTCCTACAGTCAAGACATTTCAGAAAGGCCAGACTTCTGTGTATTATGATAGTAAGCAGACAAGATCCCGCACAGTGTCCCAGGGTCTTTATTTGTTTTCTGATAACACCCCACCTCCAGAGCTGGTTGAGATAATCAATAACATCACCAAGAGGCCGTGTTAGGAGCATCAGCTCTGTGTTGTGGCTGTGCTGCCCCATATCCTTAATGCTGAAGTTGCAGGCAGAATTCTCATTTGTGATTTCTTCTGAAGTTGGCAGACAATTTTTTTTCAAAAAGTGGGGTGGAGGTAGCTGTAGACAGAAGCTGGAGCCCAGTATGAACTTGAGAATGCATTGGAGATTGGAGGGTTTGGGTATCCTCCGTGGCCACTGTCAATGCATACAAGATGAAGTTTGCTCTGCTAAAAGTCTTTTGGTGAGCAAGGCATTAACAAATTTTGCAGGGAGCTCACTTTTGGGCATGGCCCCAAGGCATCTGTAGGAGGTTGGGCTTTACCTACCATTAGTGTGATAGAGCCTTGGGATGGCAGGTATGTTGAGTTACCCTTGGACCATAACATTGACCTCAGTGATGTGGAGCTTGATGACTTAGGGAAAGATGAGTTGTGAGAGACACAGCAGAGGCTTCAAGCATTTTTTGTTGTTTTTGTTGTTCCTGTTGGTTTTTGAGAGTCAGTGGATTTTTATAGCAGTAAAAGAACATTCTTTGCAATTAGATGAATATGCCTTAAACAAAGAAGTAGCACGGTGACCTTTTGCATCTCAAGAAAACATTGAAAAATTCTATGAATTGCTGTAGCCAGTGAATTCTATTGTATTTTATCACATAATACTTTGAAGAAAACTTGACTATTAAAACATTTTTCCCTCACTCTGACTGTTGCTTGAATGTTTTTCAATGCTGTTTCTGATGTACAGGGTTTTTTAAATGTGTTTCCTCCATTTGAATACTAATAGCTTTTTTTCCATTAAAGAATAAAACAATATTTTGTACAACGCCAGAAAAACAAACAAAACAATGTGGGTAGAGAACGTGGTCTAGATTTCTGCTGTTTGGAATTTGTTAAGAATAGTTGTAGCTGATATGCATTTCACTGGCCACATATTAAGCTTTAGTTAGAAAACATAAGTTTGGTGGGAGGGTTGTTGGAGTCTCACTCTGACGACCAGGATGGAATGCAATGGCACACTCACGGCTACCCCAGCATCGAGCTGCAGGGCTTAGGCGCTCCTTCCGCCTTAGCCTTCCAAGTAGCTGGAACTACAGGCACGTTCTACCACGTCCGGCTAATTTTTATTTATTTATTTATTTATTTATTTATTGTAGAGACAAGTTCTCGCCAAGTTTCCCGGGCTGGTCTCGAACCCGCGGGCTCAGGCAATCCACTCATCTCGGCCTCCTAAAGTGCTGGGATTACAGGCTGAGCCACCAAGCCCGGTCAGAAAACATAACTTTATTTTCCATTACACACGTTTCTTCTATTTTAAGTATTTTAATACCCATAAAAATAAACAAAAAACACCAACACCACACACATAATATTACTTGCTTCCAGGTACACTCAATCACTTTTTTCCCCTGGATTTTTCCAATTAGTGTTTCCCCTTTCCCATCTTCTCTCAGGGATTTGTATCTAAGTCATGGGTACTTTTGTGGTATTAAGAGAGGGTCATTCAATATTCTGGAGTCATCACCTGTGCACTTTGGCATCTATTGAGATGTATGTCATTTTCTCTCCAACCGTTATCACTGGCCACAGACCTTGCAGACAGTTTAGTGGTACATTTCCTAGTTTTTGGCACACTCACTTCTGGACCGAACCTCAAAGCCACTTCCACTTTCCCAGCCACCTAAGTGCCCCTCTTGGACAAAGCAACGTCTCTGCATACTCTCTGAGCAACTCTGTGCTCTGAGGAAATGTAGGGTTGTCCCAATTCCTCTAGTCCATAGACAACCTTAATCCCTTGCCAGGCTGCTGTGGGCTGACTTCTGCAAAGCTTACTGCCTCACTGTTCTTCCAAGAAAATGTCTACTTTTGTAATTCACATCCTAAACTTGGGAGTTTTCGCATCCCTTTCAGAGCAGTTTCAACCCCCGGGGAAGGAGGGGGTTGGACAGAGGGCACAGCCCCTTTCCAGAAACACGCAGTATTTTGACTCTCAGGTCCTACCGACGTCTCTAGTCTAAGGCAGTCAGAATCCGCCAGGTCTCGGCTGCGCTTTGGCGCCACCTGGTGGTGGGCAGGCGGCTCCGGCGTAAACCAGCTTGGAGGGCTGGTGGCGCTGTCGGAAAGGGGCCTCCGCACGGCGGGGTCTCCCCAGGATCTGCCCGGTTAGGCGGCGCCTGCGTTTTGGGGGCACATTGAGCAAGGAGAATACCGAGGACGCCCGGATCCAAGTTCCACTTCCAGGTTTACAAAAATAAGGTCTGCGTTTCCACCGCTCAGCGGTCCCACCACCCCCACCCCAACTCCACCAACGAAAGGTCATCGCTTTCATCCCCAGCACTACCTTAAGCTAGACCCGCCTTACGCTAGATCAGAATTCATGGCGATTCACAAGGTGGTGCCCGCATGTTGCCATCGGTGTTGCTCATCCTTCCGTCCTCCCATACATACTATGGGCACTTGAAAAGGCAGTAATAGCTACTCTAGTAAGTATGCGATCCCCTCCCTCGGCCCCCGCCCCCAGGCAAAAGGGAAGCCAGGATGCGGAGCGCTGGGGGCAGGCCCGGCAGGAGCCAAGGCCTGGAAGCGAACTCCCAACCGCTTCACCCAGCCAACCCCCACACTAAGTGAAACGAACCCAGGAGCTGAGAAGGAAAGAAAAACTAGAACCCGAACGCGGTCGGAAAGTCAGAATCCCCGACAAGAATCCAGGCATTCAAAGCAGTGAACAGGAGACGCCGCTGGCAGGTTCCCAAGTCACAGTGGCTGGCTTCTCACAGAGAACTGCCATATGAAAATACAGGCCCACTAAATTTTTGCTTACATTTTATTTGGCCTGATATTAAATTTGCTAACCTTCTTTATACCCGACTTTACCATGGAAAAATATAGAAAATTTGGGGAAATACATATTGTATAAATTACATAGACTGTTTATTTGTGTTATATATATCTATATTATATATATTATAATATAGATATATATTTCCTAGGATACTGTAACAAATCACCACAAACTGGGTGACAACATAAATTTATTCTCTGGTAGTTCTGGAAGGCAAAATCCAAAATCAAGGTGTCTGGCAGGGCTGCCTTCCCATCATAGGCTCTAGTATTAATTCTTGCCTCTTCCAAATTCCGATGACTCCAGGAGTTTTTGGCTTGAAGTTTCATCACTCCATTCTCTTGTTTCCATCTTCACATGGCCATAGCTTTCTGTGTCTGTGTCTTCCCTTCTGTCTCTTACAAGGATCATTAAATTTAGGATTCATCCAGATAATCTGGGATGATCTCACTTCGAGATAATTCACTCAATAGCATCTACAAAGACACTATTCCCCCTGAGTATGTGGTCATATTCAGGAGCTCAGGAATTTAGGACATGGAAATATCTTATTAGGGGTCATCATAAAACCCACTGAAATGTGTGTGTGTGTGTGTGTGTGTGTGTGTGTGTGTTTATATGCACACATATATGGAGAGAAATAAATGAGTTGCTGGAATACTATTATACTATTAGAATACTATTATGCTATTCATTATACATTTTGTTGCATTTCTTTCAGGTGTTGGTTATGTGCAGAAATAAAATTTTTGAATAAATTTAATTCATAGATGCTATACAGGTTTTATTCTATTTTTTCTTTTTCTTCTTTTTTTTTTTTGAGTTGGAGTCTCACTCTGTCGCCCAGACTGGAGTGCAGTGGCCGCTCCCGGCCACCGCAGCCTCGACCTGCTGGGCTCCGGTGATCCTTCCACCTCAGCCTTTCAAGTAGCTGAACTACAGGCACGTGCTGCCACGCCCGGCTAATTTTTGATTTATTGTAGAG
This sequence comes from Tarsius wallacei, assembly GCA_963574415.1. Lineage (NCBI taxonomy): Eukaryota > Metazoa > Chordata > Mammalia > Primates > Tarsiidae > Tarsius > Tarsius wallacei. The sequence continues at coordinate 954 of CAUYQG010270328.1, read as the reverse complement.
ATGAGGTCTCGCCAAGTTGCCCAGGAGGGTCTCGAACCCGCGGGCTCAGGCAATCCACTCACCCCAGCCTCCCAAAGCGCGGGATTATAGGCTGAGCTATTCTATTTTTTCATAATGATTTTTCCACCTTTAAATATGAATGCAAAACATAATTCTACTGGATTCATCATAAACTATCTTAAAGGTACTGTTATATTTTATTTAGTCATTCAGTTAATATTGAACATATAACTTTTTGTTAGTTTAAATAAATGATGTGGTGAACAAACTATCAATAATCTAGCTTCTGAGAGATAATTTCTCATTTTTGCTGCCCCACATCCATTGCCTCTTTTCTGGTAACACTACCCTAATTTTGTATTGGGGAACTAACATTTCTCCCAAAGCATAATGATTGGTGAGATCATCAATTAAAATACACTGAACATTTCTAGATTAAACAATAGACGTGAAAACTGACTTAGGTTAAACGGATGCTCTCTCCATGGCAACTGAATCTTAAGCAAAATGAGAACAGCTGTAGCTGATTCATCTGATAGCTGACTCATCCTGTAGTTCATTCACACTTTCTGTTACCTGGTTCCTCAGAGCTGCCCTGGTTCCTACGCATTGGAGGCCCGATTTTTCAGCTTTCTCTTTCACTTCTGTGAGTGGAACCAAAAATTTATTTTATGTGTTTACCTTGTCTGCATTGATTTCTGTTTTCTGCAAACAAAGAATATGAACTTTTCCAAGCTGAAGACTTGATTCATTTGTTTTTGGTCATTTTTGCTTTTTAATAAACAATATTTATTAATAGAAAATTTTCAGCCGGGCTCGGTGGCTCAGCCTGTAATCCCGCGCCTTTGGGAGGCTGAGGTGAATGGATTGCCTGAGCCCGTGGGTTCGAGACCCGCCTGGGCAAGCGAGACCTCATCTCTACAATAAATCAAAAAAAAATTAGCCGGGCGTGGT
>CAUYQG010270327.1:0-41456 GCA_963574415.1 Tarsius wallacei | reverse complement strand
GTGTGCCATTAAGAAAGTACTGAGGCTTCTACACTGTTGGTGGAAGTGTAAATTAGTACAAACTTCTTTGGAAAACAGAGTGGTGATTCCTAAAAGATCTAAAAATCAACCTTCCATACAACCCAGCAATCCCCCTTCTGGTAATATACCTGGAAGAACTCAAATCATTAAGATACCTACACACACATGTATATTATAGCACTATTCACAATAGCAAAACATGGAACCAACCCCATCGTACCCATCAAAACTAGACTGGATTAAAAAAAATGTGGTACATACACACACTGGAATATTATACAACCATAAATAGGACAAAATTATGGACTTTGCAGCAACTTGGATGAATTTAGAGTCTATCATATTCAGTGATCTACCACGAAAACAAAGAACTTAGTACCATATGTTCTGACTTACAAGCAGACCCCGAACCATTTATCATAACACTATAAGAAAGGGTTTGGCAGTAGCAGGATGCTGCCAGGGGAGGGAAGGAGGGGCACATAACATCAAGGATACCTGATCTCAAATCAGGCAAAGTGGGGACCAAAGGGAGGTGCAAACTTGACCTGTATGATGACCACTTATCTACCTAATCCTGAATTGTACCACACATCTTTAAAATAAATAAATAAATTAATTAAAAAGTATATTAAAAATATCTTGGCTACATGCTAAAATTTCAACATTTCTATAATTTTTTGATTAAAGTGTTGATAAGCTGAGACAAATACACTTGAAAATTAGATGCATATTTGAGAATTTTTTTTCTTTTAAAAATACAGAGCAGGGTGTGGTGGGGCATACCTGTACTCCCAGCTACTGGAGAGGCTGAAGTGGGAGAACTGCTTAAGCCCAACAGTTCAAGTCCAGTCTGGGCAATATAGTGAGACAAATGGATGAAATAGATGGATGGGTGGGGAGAGAAGGGAGGGAGGGAGGGAGGGAGAGAGGAGAAAGAAATTATATTTTTAAAATGTCTTCCTCTGTGCTATTAAAATGCCTTTTATCATAAGCCATGCTGATCTACTGTAACAAAACGGTAATATAAAAATGTGAAGCAAGATACAAAATTTTCTAAATCAGTAAAGAGAACTCTCTAATCTGTACCTTAAAAAGAAATGCTTCTGTTACATTAAGACTGCTAATTGCCTTATGCTGAATTAACAGTGACATGTTTATCCTATTATTATTCTGACCCGTGAGAAAAAATTTTAAAGGAGAATTCAGATAATCCAATTTAGGACACAAAAATCTCCTAGCATGAGCCCATTATAATAATTTAGTGAAATATTTATTCGGCAATCAGTTACAGTATAGATGCAAGTTGTCCAAATAAAAAACTGCTTAAGAGAAATTCCCTATGTTTAAGAATTTGACTAATATGGGATATAAAAAACATTACAATTATACTGAAAGAAAGCATATGCTGCCTAAATGTAATAACTATGTTAATCATGTAAAGGGTGGGAGAGAGAATTTCCAATGTAATTAACAAGGATGAATCTCAGAGGGATGACAGATTTGGTGAGATTTGAAGATGGATATAATTTAAGTGGAAGCAGTAAAATAAAGCATATTTAGAATATAAGAAACAGTACGAAGAGGTTAACAATGAGTTTCTTTGCAAAGCAATAGAAGTATAAGGTTGAAAGGAAAATTACAATGAGCAAGGACAGGTAGCCATTTGTGATTTCCAACTTCACAGGCAACTCAGCTCCACACATATCAATATTACAGCTATAATTAAGGTATGCTTTAGGAATACTCATCTAGTGGCCTAAAATATTCGTCTATGTAGCCTAGTGCCTGTCATGTATTCAGTAATCAATAGATTCAGTAATCAAAATAGCATCTGTTGTGGTTATTGTTATTGTTGTCAGCACAAGCACCTTTGGAACTCACTCCAGTATCACATGTAAGGGTTAGAGCCTCATGAATTAGAAAAGAGCTAAATGAAATGCTAAGAAGAGAAAGATTATAATAATAAGTTAACACATTTCAGAAGAATGTGGATCAATTTTCCATATACTTTAGCAAACCATAAACAATAAGACAAAGCAAAGCCTCAATATGTTTTTTACCCAAAAGTACACTTTTAGAGGAATATTACAAGGCAGTAAACTTAAAAATTTAGATTTTCTAAATTTACAACTTTAAGTATCATTAACTCAACAGTGATCAAATCTTTGCATCAGGCCCTTCTCCATACAAAAGAAATGTATCAGTGACAAAAACAGCTAAACTTCATGCCGTCAGGAACTTATATATTACTAGAGTCATGGCTAAAGGCAGATGGACAAAAATAACACAATAAATAAATTATACAGCATGTTATAAAATGATAAAAGTTATGGAGAAAAACAGAACAAGGAAGGGAGAGAGAGACTATAGGTATTGCGGAGGAGAGTGACTGGGCAGTCTGGAAACTCCAGTAGGGATAACTACTGAAATATTTATGTAAAAAGTAAAATGATGCTGAGCACTTGTTTCAAAAGACTCCAACTGCAGGTAAAATAGGATGGGAGAATAGATTAAACAAAATTGATTCTGAGCTGATAACTGATAAAGTTTAGTTATGGATACAAGAGGGTCATTATAGTGTCTCAAAATCTGTGTCTTTTGCAAAAGAAAAAGTTAGAGGAAAAAAACACAATTCCAAACTGTTGTTAATGTTCAACACCCTTATAACAAAGACTGAATGAGAGCATTTTGCTATGTTGATCTATCACAATATTTCCTACCCACCAAAAGGAAAGGGAAGGCAACAAACTCAGGTATGTGAGCTCAGTGGCAGTTACTAATGTGAACTCTGCTACTAATTTAACACATCACTTTCACTTTTATTTTGTGGCAGAGTTTCTAACAGTCTAATACAATGACTGCCAGGGTTCTTCACTAAGTTTAGTTAATCCCTTTTGAAAAAAATTAAATTTACCACTGTTGGGGCACTGGCTACAAACTTACAAACTTCTCCCATTTCTCTTTGTAGTGTTAGATATTATTGCCATAGCAGGATATAAAATTGAAAGAAGTTTATTCATGTAAATTTGATGTTGTAGGTACTGATTTTTTAAAAATCAACACTAAAACAGTCCTCACTCTAAAAAAAGTAATTTATTATATGTATACATGCACACACACGCCTATGTGACAAAGATAGTAAATGAGAAGATAAATAATATATATCCTTTTTTACTAAACATAATTCTGATTCCAATACTAAGCTGGATTAAACTTCAGAATACTGATGCTTAGAAAATGTACTTACCACTTGCCCATTGTGTGGGTTTTTATGAGCATATGGAGGTCCACGGATATGATTCCACATCTGGCCAGAAGTCATAGCAAAGACTATACACTAAAAAAATACAGCACAATGTTTCAATAGGTAAACCAGAGAATACCAGAATATTGTCTTTAAAAAACAATGATCATCATGAAACTACCTTTTTAAAATCGTGTATCAGCTCACCCATTAAAAGAAAATTTTCATTTACCAATTTTGGGACCTTGGGTAAGTTGTTTTCTCTCCCTGCATTTCAGATTCCCTGTCTGTAAAACTGGGGTACCAACTCTGCTAAAGAGATTATGTTAATGATTAAATTGGATAACATGTAAAACATCTGGTATGGTGACAGACAATCTGATATTATGTGCTCACCTGAGCCAGTCAAAGGCACAGATGAGACACTTGATGTTTTAGTGATATTTTAAAAGACATGACAATCATCTTCTATATCCTCTAAACTTCAATCTTAAATTAGTTTCGAATACCATAGCCTCCATTTTTGGATCGTAGTACTTAGATCCCATAAGTACCTAAATGCTTTCAGCAAAGTGTATGGCATAGTAAATTGAGATGATGTTTAGAGATGGAAGAAATCACAAAAAGACTTAGCCAGGAGTAACTCACAGAGATTATGTTTACACCCGCTGGATCTATCAGAAAAAGCTGTATTTGGAAAACAAATCTTGAAGCTCCAACACATTACAGGGAGGGTAAGAGAGAGTGTGTATATAAACCAAAAGTCATAATTAAATCACTATAACCTATCTGTAGGTATTATTTGTTTAAATTATATAATATTTTTAAATTAATGAGCAGAAACACTTTTAAACTTAAATGTGTTCTTTACATTAAAACAGTACCCAGCACTTCGTACTGTTCAATAACTTGCTAAAACAATCTTTACTACAACTGCCAGATTCTCGTAGATATATATGTCAACAAAGATTAAAGGCAAGAGGAAGCAATACTTGTGTGGGGTCTAAACATTCTAGGTTTGCACAATTTTTAAAGGAGAAAAAAATGATACAGAAGGGAAAAAGTGGGGAAGATATGGAGGATAGCTAAGTCAAGGGAATACATTTAGATTCTGTTCTATAACTGCTTAGCAGCCAAGTGTTTCAACAGAAAATGATAAGGTATAACAGCTTTGGAGAGGTTAACCTGAATCCTCTTCCCACTTTCCTGAGAATAACCCTGAAACCAACTCAGACTTCTTAAAGCCAGATTTGACTTACACAGACTTAGACTAGGTTGAGATAATTTTCTTAGAGTCAGGATTTTACAAAATATTTGTGCTTAAACAAAACACTAGAATATTACACCCAAGATGAAATGCAAGGTGTAACTGCATGGGCCCAGGAGTTCGAATGTAGCCTGGAGAACATAGCAAATCCTTATCTCTAATAAATAAATGAATAAACAGATATCTAGCAATATATATAACTAGTGAATAAAAACATTTGCAGTATAAACAGGTAACTTTAATGTTTTTAAGAAATGCTCAATAATACTAGAGTTCTATCTTTTTGGAAGCTAACCCATATAGTAACTAAACTAGCAACTGAAATTACTGTATATATTTTTTATTTTGCTTTTACATGTTATGCCCTTTTCTTCTCTGCCTCCTTTTACTGATTCTATTGATATTTCTATTTCCAATTATGGTTGACAAAAGCACACGGTCAGGTTTGTATTTTAGAATGATGGTACTAGTCACTGTATGGAGAATAAATTTGAGAAACCAGTTTGGAGGCCGATATATAAATACTCATGAGAGACTACAATGGCCTATTTCATGGCAGTGGTAAGAACTGAGAGAAGTAGACATATAGGACAAATATTTAAGAGATCGAGTCAGTAGGCTTCGGTGATTGATTGATGTAATAGAAAATAAGAACCAAAACTAACTTCTGGTTTCTGACTTGAGTGGCAGGGTAGTTTGTGGTATCACCCAATGAAATAGAGAGTAAGCAGAAACATGGGAGGATAAGTGAGAAGCCAGTAACAAAGATTTGAAACTCAGTTTTGAAAGAGTTGACTTTAATATGCTTTCAAAACATTCATCTAAAAAAAACATGGACTTCCAACAGATACTTGTATATATTATCTAATGAGAGAAGTCTAGGGAAAAGCTAGAGATTTGCAAATTGCCAGCAAGTAGTTGGTTACTGTAATCATGGGAATTGATGAAATAGTTCAAGAACAGTAGGTAGGGTAAGAAGAAAGCCTAGGAAAGTATCCCACATAAGTTGGTTCATGAACAGCTGCACATGAAAGTGGGACATGGAAATCATAGAAAGAAAATGAAGAAAGTAGGTATGTTATAACAGGAGAAAAGGATAGAATTTTGAAAACGAATGTATTGTTCAACAATTGTCAAATAAAAAACAATCTTAAAAGTTTCACTTTTCTTTTTGGGGGAGAGGGACTATTCATTTGGGATACTAAAATATTTAACAGACTAAAATATTTCAAAAACCAGTAGTAGCTACCCAAGAACCTTCAATGTTCTTAAGAATCTGCCACCAATATATTTAAGGTACTTTGCCTAATAGTTTATTATGGTAGTTGACAATAGAAGCTCTTAAATTATAATACTTGAGCTTCAGGCCTATCTTTAGCAACTGTGCAAATCTGGGCATGTTCATTGCTCTGGGCCTCAGATTCCTATCTATAACATCAGGATAAAACTGGTATTAATCTTTGGAAACTGGAGATTTTAAGTAAGTTAGTCCAGGGAGCACACTTAAAACTGTGCACAATATACAGTGCAAGTTCAATAAATACTTACTGTTATTACAAAGCCCCCCACAATTTGTTCCCACATTCCTAAACAGCACCATGTTCAAATACTCCTTAAGCCGTATGCTCGGTTCAGGCTACTCTTCTTGCTTACCCTGCATCTGTGGTGGTAATGACGACATTTACATCTTGTTAATGCAGAGTCAACCCATTTGACCCCTCTATACTACCCAGGGGTAACCCATTTCATGTATAGTTCTCCATGAAACTCTTCTAGTTTATTTATTCATCTGGCAATTATTTACTGAGCACCCTCTAAACACCAGATACTGTACTACAGTGGTCCCCAACCTTTTTTGGCATCAGGGACCAGTTTCATGGAAGACATTTTTTCCACAGACCAGGAAGTGGGGGGTGGTCTAAGGATGAGTCAAGCACACAACATTTATTATTCACTTTATTTCCATTATTGTTACATTATAATATAAACTAAAATAATTATAAAATTTGCTATTTAAAAAAAGAGGCGCAGACAGAAAATAAAAATAAAAATAATGAGGGTCCACATGTGGACTAAAATAAGTGTTGGACTCCGCCACTTATTTTATTTGATATGATTCGGCAAGCAATTGATTTATTATGGCATCTGGACAGTCAAACCTCACTGCTAATGTTAATTTGTATTTGCAGCCACTCCCCAGTACTAGCATGACCACCCTCAGCTCCACCTCAGATCATCAGGCCTTAGATTTCTCATAAGAAGCATGCAACCTAGATCCTTTGCATATGCCATTCACGACAGGGTTTGCGCTCCTATAAGAATCGAATGCTGCCTCTGATCTGACAGGAGGCGGATCTCAGGCAGTAATGTGAGCTGTGGGGAGCGGCTGCAAATACAGATGAAGCTTCTCTCACTCATCCACTGCTCACAGGCCATAGACCAGTACCAGGGATTGGGGTCACCTGCTCTACTAAATACTAGGGACACAACAATGAATAAGATAAAGATTGTCTCTATCCTCAGCTAGAAATATTGAATAAGTGACATGTACTCTGAATCATAACAAACAAGTAGGTATTTCTCATTTCTTCATTCAGAATTTATTTACTGAGAGTCTAGTATATGCTCAAGAAGTGATGTAGATGCCAGGGATAAAGCAATGAACAAAAGCATAGGGAGAAAAACTGTCTTTATAGAAACTCACAGTCTACAGGGAGGAAAAGAGATGACAAAAAATTAAATTATGTGATAGACAATGGTAAATGTTTTGAAGAAAAGCAAAGCAGAGAAGGTAGAAAAGAAGTCATGGGATAGTTTAGTTACAAGGCCTCAAGAGAGGCTGCCCTAGAAAAGTATCATTTCGGCAGAGATCTGGAGGAAAACAAGCCATGTAAATATCTGGGGAAAGAGTATGCCAAGCAGAGGGAACAGACAGTGCAAAAGGCCCTATTGAAGGAGAATGCCTACCATGTTCAGAAAGACTAAATAAGCCAGTATGACTGAAAGGCAGTATATGAGGAGAGGAGACATAGTAAGATTGGTGAAGTAATGTAGGGACAGGTCTCAGAGTCACATGCGTTTCATTTTTGAAAACTGACTGTGGGGTAGGCAAAGGTGGAAACTAGTATAAAGTCATAAGCTTCTGAAATATGAGGATTAAGAAATAATTAGAGTATAAACAAAAGTAGTAGGTAAGAAATAGTTGGAATCTGGACACTCTGTGGAGAAAGGGCCAGCAGATTTTTCTGAAGGATTAGATGTGCAAAACATAAAGGAAGCAGTAAAAACTGCATGGATTGATCTAAACAACCAATAAAATAAAATAAAATAATGTTGCCATTAACTGAAAAGCCAAAGACTGCAAGAATTAGGTTTGGGAAATCAGTCGTTTGTCCTCTACCTGTCTTCCAGGTAGTTAGATTTATTAGCCTAGAGTATAGGGAGAAGATCTGGCACCAGTATGAAACTTTATCATCAATAATAATTAGATAGTTTTTAAAGACTTAAAACTGGATGATACCACTAAGGCAGTAAATGTAGACAAAGAAGAGAAGCTGACCAAGAACTGAACCCTCTTGTCACTCAAAAATAAGAGGTATAATAGATAAAAATGAATGAGTAAAGAAGATTAAGAAGCAGAAAGATAATCAAAAGAGCAGTCAGATAATTACAATGAAAATCACAAGAATGTGGCATATTAGAAGACAAATGAAGAAAATGATTCAAGATGAAGAGATTAGCAGTGAAAAACTGATGAGAGGGCAATAATATTAAGATCTACAACTAAAAATTAAATTTAGTTCCCTAAAAAATATTTGTGTCAGCTGGGTGTGGTGGCACATATGCCTGTAGTACCAGTTACTCAGGCAAGAGGATCTCTTGAGCCCAGGAGGTCGAAGCTATAGTGAGCTATGATCCCTACGCTGCACTCCAGCCTGGGTGTCATAAAAGCTTTATAAGACAAGAATGAAATGATGCAGACAACTGTTTCAAGGAGATTTGTTATAAAGAGAACCAGGTAAATAGAACACTATCTGGAAGGGAACAGTGCTACAGCCCATTGGATGAATACGAGAATGTTTATATTGTTAATGGGAATGATTCAGCAGGAGGGGAAAAATATATGGTGGCATTGAAAGGGAGAACTGTTGGAGCACTATTATTGAATAAGTAAGAAAGGATAAGATCTGGTACACAAGTAGGGGTGTTAGTCTTAAATAATAGCTGAATACTAGTTTACAGATCCCTATCTCTATATGTACAGAATGCAGAGTTGGAATAGGGTCCATGCACCTACATAAGATAAAAACATATCTTTTTTTACTGTCTTATAACTAATATATATAATTTCCATAACTATGGATGTAGGTGATAGATCACAACAGTTTCCATAGTACTTGAAATACAGACATTTTTGTATTATAAGATTTTCATGTAAGCTAAAGATAATATTTTAAAATATTATTTATACTCATAACTACTTCAACATTATGGTAGTTTATTAGACCCACAACTAGGTCTTACAATTTAATGCATTAATAAGAAAACACATATATTATTATATCACAAGTTTTACTAATACTTAAGACAAAATGCTCCAATTCCCTACAAAAGTGAAATGTTAAAATTAAATAGCAATGATATCAATGTTGCACAAGTTAAAAAAATCATCTTAATACATGATTTACTCAGGATTCCGGTAAATGGTTTACTGAAACAACAGCAGGCCTAAACCTGGAATACTATGCTGTTTTCTGAAGTAATGACAGATATATTTACAATACTTATAATTACTCACATAGCTGTGGCATATTTCATAAGAGACAACAACATACTGAATAAACATATATGTATAAAATGCAAGTTAACTTAGGTTTATCAAAATTCTCTTTTTAAATAAGTGTAACTGATGTATTCTTTTTTGGTTTTGACAATTGAAATGTCACCATTTGATTACTTTCATTAATTTGGAAATTTTAAATTTTACAATTAATTTGACTACTTTTTATTTTTTTATTTTTTTGAGCTGAGTCTTATTCTGTCACCCAGGCTGGAGCACAATGGCATGATCATGGCTCACTGTAGCTTAACCTCCTGGGCTCTGATGATCCTTCTATCTCAGCCCTTAGCTGGGACTACAGCCATGTACTACCATGCCCAGCTAACTTAAAAAAATTTTTTTCTGTATAGATGTGGTCTTGCTATGTTGCCTAGGCTGGTCTCAAACTCCTGCACTCAAGCAATTCCCCCACTCCAGTCTTACAGAGTTCTGTGATTACAGGCAAGAACCACTATACCTGCTCTGCTTTTTTATTTAACTAAAATATTCATACAAAGGGCATAATTCACAAGGGTATTGCTTGATTAATATTCACAAAGGGAACACACCCTTGCAACCAGCAGTGAAATGAAGCAATGGGACAGTATCAGAAAGACAGGACCCTGTGTCTCTTCCTAATTTTTACCTATATAACCTTCCAAAGGTAAAAACATTTTCTTGAAAATGCTGTGTCAAAGTGGTATATATGTTAAGCTTTCTGAGATATACTAAAACTCATTTCTCAAGAGGCTGAACCAAATTTATACTTCAAATGGTAGTATATGAGAGTTCCAGTGGATACACATATTCAACAATTGGTATTAGCTGTGTGCCTATTTTGGCTATTCTGGTAGAGCTGTTAGACTGTCACATTGTAGTTTTATTTTGCATTTTCCTGGTAATTAACAAAGTTGAATAACTTTTCTTATGTGTAGAATTTGGACTTTTAAAAAAAAGTACCCAGCAAGACCTTGTAAAATTTGGTTATTTGTTTCTCTTACTGTTTTTCAAAGTTATTTATATTTTTGGATACAAGTTATTTGCTAAATATATACATAGCAAGTAACTTTTACCAAACCTGTGGCTTGCCTTTTTCATTTTCTTAATGGTGCCTTTTTACAAACAGAAGTTCTTAATTTTAACGTAGCTCAGTTTATCGGTTATTTCTTTTATTATGATTACCACTTCTTATGTTCTTTTAAAAAAATCCTTGCCTATCCAGCAATCATAGATATACAAACCATAGACATACTTGTCTATATTTTCTTCTAAAAGTATTCATGTTTACATTACACATTTAGATTCACTATTCTTCTTGAACTAAATTTTTTGAATATGGTGAGAGGTAAGAGTTAAAATTTATCTTTTCCATATGGATACACAGTTGGCCAAGCATTATTTATCAAAAACACTATAATTACTTACTGCACTGCAAGGCCACTTTTGGCATAAATCAAGTGATTGTATACATCATCCTTCTCGTGAAATGAATACCATGAAGTCTTAATTATTAAAGATCTATAATAAATGTTGATATCTGTAAGTGTAAATTCTCCAGGCATGTTCCTCTTCTTCAACACTGCCTTTACTATTCCATTCTTTATACCTTGTTAGAAGCTCTTTCTCAATTTCCACCAAAAGAAATCTGCTGAAATTTTACTCAAGGTCAAAATGGACATCTTTACAACGTCTTCCATTCCATAAATATGTTAACCTGCCATTTGTTTAAGTCTTTTAAAAAACTTCCAACAGCATTTGGTAGTTTCCAGGGTAGAGGCGTGTATATCTCTTATTAGACTGTCTTAAGAATGTTTTTGATACTATGACAATGAATATATCTTTAAAACTTTTATTTTTGTTGATGTACACACAAATACAATTAATTTAGGCATACTAAATGTATCATTAACCTTGTTCATTTTACCCATTAGGTCTAATATTTGTCCTATATGTACAATCAAATCATATGCTAATAAGGGCAGTATTGTTTGTATTCAGGTATGTGTATAGGTATCTGTTTTGTTTTTGCCTTAATGCACTGCTCAGGAGTCCAGCACAATATTCAATAACAGGCACCTTATACTAGTTCTTATCTCAGAGACATCAATAAGTTGCCAAATATGTTTACTGTAGGTTTCCATACCAGAGTAAAGAAGTTCCCTTCTATTTTTTTTTCTTTTTTTCCCAAATAAGCACTGAACCTATCAAATGCTTATATGCATATATCAAACATAATCATGAGTTTTTCCTGTTTATCCATTAGTGTAGAGAATTACATTCAAAATTATTAACATAAACCATCCTTGTATTACCAAATAACTTGATAGTGTATTGGCATTTTTATTCATCACTGTCTACAATTTCTAGTATTTTATTTAGAATAAATGCCATCTATATTCATAAGAAAGATTGGCCTATAATTTTTCTACTTGTAATGTCCCTGCCAGATTTTAGAATCAAGTTATTCCTGCTTCAGAAAATAAGGGTAATTTCCTCTTTTTTATATTCATAAAGGAGCTTATATAAGATTAGTATTATTTCTTTTCAATTGTTTGGAAGACTCAGCCACTCTCTGTCTAAAAGTCTAAGCAATGGATTCATTTACTGTAATCCACAATGCAGTAGGCAGACTTTCTCTTTCTTCTTGAGTTAGTTTGTTTACTTTGCTTAAAGTTATTCAATTTCCTTGATATTGTCAACTTTATCAATGCTGCATAATCGCCTTAATCCAATCAGGGAATGTACTAAATGTGCTGAGTCATGGTTGGGTTACAGCTCTTGAAAAGGCTCAGTCTACATCTGATTGACCCCAGTGAGAGTTTTCAAGTAAGAGCCAGTTTTCAGGGGAAATGCTTCCAGTTTTTGTCCATTTAGTAATATGTTTGCAGTGGGTTTAGCATAGATGGTTCTTACTATTTTGAGGTACATTCCCTCTATGCCTAGGTGTTCAAGGGTTTTTATCAAGAAGGATGCTGGATTGTATCAAAAACCTTTTCTGCATCTAATGATATAATCATATGATTCCTATTTTTGCATCTGTTGATGTATTTAATTTCATTTAGAATCTTGCAGATGTTGTATCCATCCTGTATCCCAGAGAAGAAGCCTACTTGGTCCTGGTGGAAAATTTTTGAGATATGCTGTTGGATGTGATTTGCTAGAATCTTGTTGATTATTTTTGCATCAATGTGCATCACGGATATTGGCCTGTAGCTCTCTTTCTTAGTAGGATCTTTTACCTGGTTTGGGTATCAATGTGATGTTAGCTTCATAAAATGATTTGGGGAGAGTTCCATCTTTCTCGATTTCCCCTGAAAACTGGAACAAGACAAGGCTGCCCATTCTCACCCCTCCTGTTCAAATAGCATTGGGAGTCCTAGCTAGAGCAGTCAGACAAGAGAAGGAAATCAGGGGTATTCAATTAGGAAAAGAGGGAGTCAATTTATCCCTCTTTGCTGACGATATGATTCTATACCTTGAATCCAAGAGAATCTGCTACATACTTTCTTGCACTGATAAAGGACTTTGGCAAAGTCTCAGGGTACAAAATCAATATGCAAAAGATAGTCGCATTCTTGTACACCAACAACAGAGAACCAAATAAAAAGCACAACCTCATTAACAGAAGCAACAAAAAATGAAATACCTCATCATCCTAACCAGAGATGTGAAAGACCTTTACAACAAAAACTACAAAACACTGTTCAAAGAAATAAAAAATGACACAAACAAATGGAAAAATATTCCATGTTCAAGGACTAGAAGAATCAACACTGTTTTTTTTTTTTTTTTAATTTTAAAGATGTGGGGTACAATTCAGGGTTAGGTATACAAATGTTCATTATGCAGGTACCCTTGTTGATGAGGTAATCAACATTGTTAAGATGTCCATCCTACCCAAGGCAATCTACAGATTTAACGCAATACCCATTAAATTACCAGCATCATTCTTCTCAGACCTGGAAATAACAATACAGAAATTCATATGGAACCATAAATGACCAAAGAGAAAAAACAATCCTCAGCAAAAGAAACAAAGCAGGAGGTATCACACTTCCAGACTTTAAACTTTACAGTAAGGCTATAACAATCAAAACAGCCTGGTACTGATACAAGAACAGGTATATAGACCAATGGAACACGATAGAGATTCCAGAAGCAAAACTTCAATTTCTCAACCAACTAATCTTTGACAAAGCCTCCACTAACAACTGGGAAGAGGAGAACTTATTCAGTAAATGGTGCTGGGAAAACTGGCTGACCACATGCAGAAGATTAAAACAAGACTCCTACCTGTCACCATATACAAAAATCAACTCTAAATGGATCCAAGACCTAAACATAAAAACTCAAACTATAAGACCCTTAGAAAATGCAGGAGACACCCTTATGGAAACTGGAAAAGGCAACCAATTCCTGAGCAAAACCCCAAATGCCCATGCCATAAGATATAAGATAGTCAAATGGGACCTCATCAAACTGAAAAGTTTTTGCAAAGCAAAGACACCTTCAAAAGAGCAGGGAAACAGCCCATAAAATGGTAAAAAATATTTGCCAACTGTATATCTGATAAAGTCCTAACATCTGGGATCTACAAGGAACTCAAACGTGCTGAAAAGGAAAACAAACAAACAAACAGCCTCATTACAAAGCGGGCAAAAGATATGAATAGACACTTCTTAAAAAAAGACATATATGAGCAGCCAGCAGATACATGAAAAAATGCTCAGCCTCACTAATCATCAAAGAAATACAAATTAAAACTACACTGAGATACCATCTAACTCCATCATGATGGCCATCAACAATAACTCAAAAAACAACAGTTGCTGGAGCAGATGCAGGGAAAAGGGAACACTTCTACCCTGTTGGTGGAAGTATAAACTAGTACAACCTCTGTGCAAAACAGTGTGGCAATTCCTAAATGATCTAAAAATTGACCTTCCATATGACCCAGCAATCCCCCTTCTAGGACTATACCCAAAGGAACTCAAATCATTCTATGAAAAAGATAATTGCATGTGCATGTTTATTGCAGCATTACTGACAGTAGCAAAAACACGGAACCAACCATTCTGCCCACAAAAAGAGGACTGAATAAAAAAATGTGGTACATATACACAATGGACTATTAAGCAGCCATAAAGAAGGACAAAATTATGAACTTCACAGTAACATGGATGGATTTAGGGTCTGTAATACTCAATAATCTGTCACAGAAACAAAGACCTGAGTACCACATGGTCTCACTCATAAGTGGACTCTGACCAATTATAAGACTCCCCGAAAGACGGCCAGTCGTGGGAAACTCCTGGTGGTGGTGGCGGGGGGGGGGCACACATAATCAATAAGGGTATCTGATCTCAAACCAGGTGAAGTGGGGACCAAAGTGAGGCCCAAACTTTACCTGTACAATGACCATTTGTAAACCTAACCCTGAATTGTACGGCACATCTTTAAAATAAAAAAGTAAAAGTAAGAGTCTGGTGGGTTCCAAATTATAATTTTTTTGGTGGTGTTACATAACATTTATTGCTAGCTTTATCACAAGATTTCAAAATACTGTACTCTGCTTTTCAGAATCTTCACACTTATTTTTATCAATTTCCCCTCAACAAAAACCCCAAGACTTGAGACTTGTTTAGTTTCTACCAAAAGCGCTGCTTATTTTTCTGTTTCTCCACAGAATCAGGTACCCAGGTGTCTAAAGTTTCATATAATATCAGAGATTTGTCTTTTTTTAGAACTAGCTTCAGGACAAAAGTGAAACTAAACACAGTAATACTGAAAACAACTATAAAAATGCTATCCAGATATCTGTTACTGTTAATTCAAAGACAATTTTGGTTCCTGGAACTATTTTGGTTTCTACATTTGCAGTTTCCTTGAGTCATAAAAATAGTATGTCTTGGAAAAGATTTTGGATATATGTTAATCAGAGTATTTGTATACTATTAATATATATATCTGATTTACTTCCTCACTACACAGGTAAGGCCCATGAGAGCAGGGCTCGTGTCCTAGTCTCTTTCTCTTGACCTGTCTTTGTATCTCCAAACAGTCTTTATAGTTTTTTGACATATATTACCTTTCAAACTCTCAATGAACTTCTTAAGATAAAATCTTTAATTCTATGGAAAGGAAATGTACACTGAAGACAACTGTTTCAACAAATATTGCTTATAACCAGCACTGAATTGGATTAAGAAGACTAGGAAATGGCACAGAGTATAGTGGATCCATGTACTGAATCTTCACAGTGAGACTTACTCATTTAAGACTTTGTAGTAAGCAAAAGACTCATCGTAGTATGCAAAGACTCAGGTAAAAACATTTAAACGCTAAAAAAGGTCTACCCATTATGAGTAGTTTTTAATTGTTCTTTGAGTTATTAAGGCCAATGTTTCCTTTCACTAGCTTATTAATAAAAGCATACCCTAAAAATATATGAATTCATTTTATTACACTATTGTCTTAACTCTTCACAGAAATATACATGTGGTTATATATAGAAACTAGCTATCTACAGACAGAAGTTGCCTGGTGAGCAAAACTATCTAGGGTCATTCACAAACAACAGTTACTTCATTGGAAAAAATACTGCAACAGTTATTTGCTTCTCACTTTTAAAAAGAACAAAATAAATAGTGTCTCTATATATTATTAAAAGTTATATAAGTTATACAAGTCTGGATGAATAAAAGACCTCTTTCTACCCCATTTGAAGCAGAGCCATCTGGTAGCTTTTTATTTATTTACTTTTTTTGAGACAGGGTCTTTATCTATCGACCAATTTAGAGTGTGTGGCATGATCATGGCTCACTGTAGTCTCAAACTCCTGGACTCAAGCAATCCTCCTGCCTCAGTATTCCCAGCAGCTGGGTCTACAGGCACACATTACAACACATAGCTGATTTTTAAATTTATTTATATTTTTGTAGAGATGGAGTCTCACTCTGTTGTCCAGACTGGTCTCATACTCCTGGCTTCAAGCAACCCTTCTACTTCAGCCTCCCAAAGTGCTGGGATTTTAGGTGTGAGCCACTGTTTCCGGCCCATCCTGTAGCTTTGAATGGGCCCAATAAAAAAATTTCTACTGATAAACCACAATGTGTACATGCCAAAGAATCTTCCATGAATGTGAAAATTGTATTGCATACTAATCTCCAATGTTTAAAGTTTTCAAAAAATTTAAAATAATTTCAAAAAACATAAACTATGTATCCTGTGCTTCTTGAAGTTATATACTAGTATATTTTTTCCCAACCATTCTACTTTATATTCATCATAAAGCAGGTGATGTGTACGCTTACTGTCCACCATCATTCATGTTTAGGGGGCAGGGAAGGGAGAAGGGAGTGAAGCCAGAACCACTCAATGATACATATTCTGTTACATGAACAATCATCAGCATCCATGAATAGTAGTTAACAAGCATTTTTCCTCACTTATGAAGCAGGAGACCAGAAGGATCTATCTATAAGTAAACTTAGAACTGGACAGCTGTAACATACATGTATGGTTTAATATTTCTATATATTACTTGCTCTGTGTCAGGAAATTGAATGCCTGCTGCCTCTATCCCGTACCTTAAAGTACTACGAATAACTTCCTCTCCCCCCAGCAAACACTCCATTCTAATACCACTTTTGAGTCCCACAGAATAAAATAAATGCAATAACAACAGCTACAAAAATGCATATATATTCTTACATGCAAACAAAAATGAGATATTGGTTATTTTATTTTATTTTAAAGATGTGGGGTACATTTATTTAGACTTAAACATTTATCTATTTAAAATGACCAATATCTCCACCCAATATTGGTTATTTTGACTCAAACATTTGTCTATTTAAAATAATCAATATAAGATGGAGATATTGGCTATTTTAAATAGACAAACGTTTGAGTCTAAATAAATAGGTCAGCATTTGGGATATTCTCTTAACTGTCTACAGAAATCTCAAGACTAGGATAATAAAGATAAGATATGAAGAAATCTAGTCTTTCATTTTACAAATAATAAAGTTTGGTGGTGACAGTGATGGTGTTAATAGTGGTGGTATCAGAAAGAAAATGGCACAGAAGATTCAAAATTATATATTTGAGTTTACTGTTTAAATAATTTAAATAGTTTCCACAGGCAATCAACAGATAAGTATTTCTATATTGATAAGAATAGCAGGAAGAGATGCAGGAAAGTATTTCAAGAGTTGTTTTTAAAATTTAACATTTTATCATCAGTTTTAAAACATACCTATTTGAAAACATGTCTGTTCTCCACAGCCTGTTCCTGACTTCTAAAAGGCTATGATTGAGGAGCAAGCATATATGCTAAGATTCTCTTCTCAAGCCTGTTTTTGAGAATGTCAGAATATTTTCTGCCATGCCAAGTTAATTAGCTTTCAGAACTTCAAAGTAAAACAAAACAATCCACATAATGTAGTGGAGGAAACAATTGATCCATTGATGTATTTAACATTGTGTATCGTATAACTTTTCTTCCTTGCATTTATTTGCAGTCATAATGGCTCACTTTATCCACTGGGTTAAATGTCCAAAATATAAGCTATGTATGCAGATTAAGAGGATCCTAGCTTTGCGAAAAAAATTCAGAACTCAGAGTCAGACATGTGTGATCGAATCTTACTTCAATCACTTTCTACTTGTGAGCCTCTACAAGTTGAGTTTACTGAGTCTTTGTTTTCTTGCTTATAAGATAAGAATATAAATTTCTTTGCACAGTTATTGTAGGAAGTAAGAATATAAAACACACACAAAGGAGGAAGAGAAAAGTAAATAATCATGCCAATTATTACTAGCTTGCAATACAGTAATTCTGGGGCTCTTCTTAAGGAGTAAAAATAAAGTAGATATGGTAATGTCATTTGAATCTAATTCAGAAAAGAGATTGTATCAGTTTTTGGTAGACTAAAACAGTGACAAGATTTGATATGAAATTCATTCTTCAATACTAAAGAAGTTACACTTTTCCAATGACACTTTTTAAAGAGTACTACATTTTTACCAAGAAATGTGGGCAGCTTTACAGAATGAAGCAACTTGAAACTAACCTGGACAAAGGCCAAGACTTTTGAACTTAATGACTATAGTAATTAAGGTCATTCATTGTGTCCAATTACTTTAAATAGAATATAATTAATTAATCCATTGTACCTCATTCATCAGGTGAGAAAATAATACTAAGAAGCTTTCTTCAGGATAACTTATCTTACTTAATCTAGAAAGTTCAAATTTCAAATTTATATGCTAACTACTCACTAGAAAGCCACAGAGGTTTTCTGTTTGAATTTCCAAGCTCTAGTTATGATTGCAGAAGACGGAATTGCTTTAAGATGACTTATTGCCTGGGTTGCTTCTCAGGCTTTCCTATCATATCCAACACAGTCATGAAACATCTAATTTTTTGATGAAAAAAATGGGAAGGATGAAGGGCTACTGCAAGAAGGCAAAAGAAAGAAATGACAATTAACTGTAAAAATATACCATTATATTAAGATATAATGTGTTACAGTTATATATATCCATTTTAAATTTCAAAACTGTTTTTATAAATATTTCATACATCTTTTGTTAGATTTATTTTTGAGTATCTTATTTTTTGATTCCTAATGTGAGATTTTATTTTCAATTATATACTTAAATTATTTAGCATATAAAAATCCAAATAATTTTTATTTTTTCACCATGAATTCAGAAAGACTGGTTAATTACGTTATTGATTTTATTGTTAGTTTTTTATAGAATGTCTTGATTTTCCATGTGAACAATCATATGGGAAAATCACATCATAGGTAAATAATGACAGCTCTTCCTTAGCAATTTTATACACTGGGGAGAGGAGATGCTATTCAGCAAATGATGCTGGGAAAACTGGCTGACCACATGCAGAAGATTGAAACAGGACCCCTACCTGTCGCCATACACAAAAATTAACTCTAAATGGATCACAGACCTAAATGTAAAACCTCGAATTATAAGAACCTTACAAATGCAGGAGACACTCTTATGGAAGTTGGAACTGGCAACCAATTCCTGAGCTAAACCCGAAGTGCCCAGGCCATAAGAGATAAGATAGACAAGTGGGACCTCATCAAACTGACAAGCTTCTGCAAAGCCAAAGAAACTACCAAGAGAGCAGGGAACAGCCCACAGACTAGGAAAAAAATATTTGCCAACTCTATGTCTGACAAAGGCCTAACATCTAGGATCTACAAGGAACTCAAATGTGCTGAAAAGAAAAAAACAGACAGCCCCATTACAAAGTGGGCAAAAGATATAAATAGATAGTTCTCAAAAGAGACATACAAGCAGCCAACAGATATATGAGAAAGCATTCAGCCTCACTAGTCATCAAAGAAATGCAAGTTAAAACTACACTGAGATACCACCTAACTCCAATCAGAATGGCCATCATCAATAACAAATAATAACAGATGCTGGAGAGAATGTGGCGAAAAGTGAACACTTCTACACTGTTGGTGGGAGCGGAAACTAGTACAGCCTCTGTGGAAGACAGTGTGGTGAATGCTAAAAGTTCTAAAAATCAACCTTCCGTATGACCCTGCAATCCCCCTACTGAGAATATACCCCAAAGAACTCAAATCAATCCATAAAAAAGGTACCTGCACACATATGTTTATCGCAGCACTGTTCACAATAGCAAGAACATGGAACCAACCATGCTGCCCATCAAAAGAGTGCTGGATTTAACAAATGTGGTACATATACACAATGGAATATTACGCAGCCATGAATAAGAACAAAATCATGAACTTCGCAGCAACCTGGATGGATTTAAAGTCTATAATACTGAGCAATCTTTCACAGAAACAAAGAACTGAGTATCACATGTTCTCACTCATGAGTGGAACTTGAAGAACTATCATAATACTATAAGAAAAGGATTGACAATAGTGGGAAACTGAAGGGGGGTGGGGGGTAGGTAGGTGGGATTGTCAGTAGTGGAAATCTGCCTGGGGAAAGGAGGGGCACACCTCATCAGCAAGGGTACCTGAACAATGAACATTTGAATACCTAAGTCTGAATTGTAGCCCACAATTTTAAAATAAAAGATTTAAAAGTTAAGAAATTTTTTCTCATGAGTATAGAAACAAAAACTTCTCACAAACTTAGAGGCAAAAATCTTCAGCAATATATAAGAAGAGTTATAAGCCACAAACAGGTGAGGTTTATTCCAGGAATGCAAGGTTGGTTTACTACTTAAAAATTAATAAATGTAATCTACCATATCAGCAGAGTAAAAACATCACATGATTGCATCAATCAATGCAGAAAAATACTTGCTAAAATTCAACATGTGTTCATAATTTTAAAAATATTTCAGGAAATTAGGAATAGAGAGGAACTTCTTCAGGTTGATAAAGAAAATTTACAAAAAAATCTATAGCTAATATTGTACTTAAAGGGGAAATATTATTTTCCCCCTAAGATTGGAAACAAGGCAAGAATGTCCACTCTTATTCAGTATAATACAGAATGATTTAGCTATTGCAATAAGGCAAGAAAATGAAATGAAGATATACAGATTGGAAAAAAAGAAAACTATCCCTATTTTCAGATGACATCATTGTCTGTTTAGAAAACATCAAAGAATCTAATAAAAAAAAAGCTAAAAAAAAATCTCCTAGAACTGATAAGTTGCTTTATTAAAATCACAGAATAGGGCAACCCCCTCGGGTTCCCTCCCACTGTGGGAGTTTTTCTGTCCTCTCAATAAATCACGCTTTCAATAAATAAATAAATAAATCACAGAATACAGGCTCAACACACATAAATTAATTGCATTTCTGTATACTAACAATAAACACATGGAAACCAAAGTTAAAGGCACAATATCACTTACAATTGAGTAAAAAATAAAAAAGGATCTAAAAATCACATACAGGATCTGTATATTAAAGATACAAAATACTGAGGAAAGAAGACAAGATCTAAATGAATGGAGAGACGTATTGTGTTCATGGATTAGAAGACTCACAATAGTAAAGATGTCAGTTTTCTCTAACTTGATATATAGATTTAATGCAATTCCTACAAAAGTTCCAGAAAGTTTTTTCAGATATAAATAAACATATTCTTAACTTTATACAAAGAGCCAAAGGAACTAGAATAGCTAAAACAATTTTGACAAAGATGAATTAAATGAGAGAAACCTGAGTCTATAATTTATTATATAGCCACAGCAATTGAGAAAGCGTGTTATTGGAGAAGGAACAGATACATAGATCAATGCAACAGAAGACAGAACCCGGAAATAAACCAACATAAATACACGTAATTGATTTTTGACAAAGGTACAAACGCAATTCAATGAAGGAGGGATTGTTTTTTCAACAAATTGTGCTGGGTCAATTGGACATCCATAGGCAAAAACAAACAAACACACAAACCAAAACACCTTGATCTAATCCTCACACTGTATACAAAAATTAATTCAAAATGGATTATGCATTTAAATGTAAAACATAAAACTATAACATTTTTAGAACAATACATTTGGGATCAAGTGTGAGGCAAAGATTTAGAACTTAGATATGACACCAAATACATTTTCCATTTTTAACAAATAATATATTGGACTCCATCAAAATTAAAAACTTTTGGACTGCAAAAGACCCTATTGTGAGGATGAAAACATCAGCTATTAACTGGGAGACAATATTTGCAAATCAAATATCTGACAATGCCTTATAGCTAGAATATATAAATAACTCTCAAAACTCAAGTTTCCTCTTTTACAGATAATTATAGATTTCAATTATAAAATGATCAAAAATCATGAAAAGGTAATTCTATAAAGAGAAGATACGAATGGCAATAGACACATGGTAATTTTCAAAATCATTATTCATTAGGTAAATGCAGATTAAAACCACAATGAGATATCATTATGTACCTTTTAGAAAGTTAAAATAAAAAGTCATGATAATGCCAAACACTGACAAGGATGTGAAGAAACTGGATCTCCCATACATTACTTGCAGGAATGTAAAATAGTACAGCACTCTAAAAACTATTTTGGCATTCTTCTTACAAAAGTAAACATGTGCTTATGTGACCCAGCAATCTTACTGTTGGGCTTGATCTCAGAGAAAGGCAAAATTCTGTTCTCACAAAAACCTGCACAGGAATATTTATAGCAGCCTTATTCATAATAGCAAAATACTAGAAGCAACTCAAACGTCCTTAAATGGGTAAATGGTTGGAAAACTTCTGGTACATACATAAATGGGAATACTACCCAGCAATAAAAAATAATGAACTAAAGATATATACAACCCAATTGGACCTCATGAACACTATGCTTAGTGAAGAATGTTTCCAAAGTTATATATGTATAATTCCATTTATATACCATCCTTGAAATGACAAAACCATAAAAATGAAGAAGAGATTAGTGGTCTTCAGGGGACAAGAACAGGAGTTGGGTGGGCTATTGGTGCATATTCAAGAAGGTAACAAGAGGGAGTTCTTTTGTGGTAATGGAAAAGTTGTGTGTCTTGATTGTGGTGATGGTTATACCAATCTATACATAGGATACAATTATATAGAAATATATATGCATACACACACACATAAATTCAGGCTTAAAATGGTGAAAATTGAAAAAGATCTGTATTCTTGTTGACAGTAATGTGCCAATGTCAATTTTCTGGTTTGATATTATATTATATCTTTATAAGACATCTCCATTGGGGGAAGCTGGGTGATGAGTACATGAGACCTTTTGTACTCTTTAATGCTTTCTGTGACTCTATAATTATTTTGAAAGAAAACATTTTTTTAATGTAAATGTAATTAAATAGACTATTCTTGCACAAATATGTATACCTGGCATGTTTCTGGAGCCCAAGAGTTATTCACTCTTTAGAAAAATTGAAGAATAGGCTTGGCTTCTAGCTGTATCAGACAGTCAAAAGACCCTCTATTATAATATGTACTCTGCCTTCTGTGCAAAATCAGCAAATCAGTTTGGCAGAATCAGCAAACAATTTAGATGATGATTTAGCATCAAGATCTTTTATAAAAATAATTTCTCAGTCTATCCTTCCAACCTCATCTCCATCCATCCACACACAAGATGATATAATAGGTGCAGGGGTGCATTGTTTTCCCTTGAACAGAATGCATATCATCACAGCTCTGAGGGTTTTTTCCCTTCTTTCCTTTTCCAGGTAGACCCTTTCCCTCATTGTCCACTGGTGGAACTTACCTACATCTCTCTCAAGAGACCCTTCTAAGACCTCACCCTGGCCAGGCAAAATTATTTGCTTCCTCTTTACTGACGAACTTACCACATAGTAATACAAAGTTGCTGGCTAGTTTGAAATTGTCCCTGAGATTATGTTACCTGTGGGAGGGGATTTTATCTAATTTAGCCCTAAGATGCAATGCCTGGCAATTATGCTGACTAGATCTTTGGATAAAATTAATTTAAGGTGATTAAAATGAAGATTGAGGAAATGTTGACTTTACTAGTTGTCACATGGGTATACAGTGTGAATAAAATGATTTCAAGATAATAAGTTTGGGAAAATGAACTTTTTTCCCTCTATAAGGATAAACCAAAAGCTAATAGAAGTGAAAGACCCATTAATGGCCTGGCTTAGCAAGGTGTGGCACAAAAACAAGAAAGGAAGAAGACCTTTGTAAAGAGAAAAATGAAGGTTAGTTTCATCCAATTAAGAGGGTTCATAATGTGTAGGTAGGAGGAAAAATGGAATTCCCAAGACACAGGGACAAGCGATATTATTATCTCACTTGAAAAAATGTTAATTCCTTTTGGTTGTTGATTCATAATGAATAGACCAGTTGAGTCATGGAAACTGGAAACAAAAAAAGTATTCATTAGATGGGAGGGAGGAGGAAATATCCCCATAAAAAGATGTCATAAAAATAAGGATTTTGAGATGGGCCTTACAATATTAGTAAGTCTGAGAAGTGATGATTTGGAGAGGGCTTTTCTAGTGTAAGGTACAGTAGGGGCAAAGGCAAACAGGCAGGAAAGTCTAGCATATTTAAGCACATGGTAAGCATTCTATTTTACTGAAAACATTGGGAAGGGGAGTAGTGGAGTAAGAGAAATCAGTCATGCAGTGTGTGAGTTGAAAGAGACTTTATAGATTATTAAACCTAACCCTCTCATTTTTTGCTTGAGCAAACTCTTGTGCAGGTTGTTGATAAGTCCTCAATCTACCTCCCCCCAATACGAGATAGTCTTTGTCATCCCTAGAGGCTATGAGGAGCCCTGAGAGAGGTACCTTAAAATTGCTACCATCCCAACTCAATCAACAACACTGCCCAAGGAGCGTCTTTCCCACCATTTCCTGGTCGATGTGAAGTAGCAGAGGTGAAGCAATACATAGCCACCAACACTGATTCATCTGTGTGATCAATGACTGTGTCGGAGGAAAGAAAAACAGGTTTTCCCACAATATCCCAAGCATTGAGGCTTACATATTGGCATAAAAGAGAACCCCCTCATTTCTTTGTTTCCCCTTTGGATTTCATCCACTTTCCCATCCAATATCTACTAGTATTGCACTGGATAGAGCCAGGGTTACTCTCTGGAAAGTCTTATAAGACTGCCTCCTCCAAGGCTCACATCAGGCTTGGCCATACTGGTCACCTGCTTTGATTTCAGTACTGTTCTTCCTTGTATTTCATAACGTGGGTCTCTTCTTCCACGTGTGTACAAACTTTATTATGTTTCTGTGATCCACATTTTTAAAATAATCAAACTACTTTCCATTTTAACCTTGTAGTTGGTGTTAAATTGACCTATTTTTTCACTATCATTATACTTTGCCATTTGAGGAAAGACTGGTTTGCACCAAAAACTGAAACAAATGGTACTTGTTTCTAAAATAGTATTTGATTCTGAGCATACTAATATATTTTGTGGTCAGTTTTATTCCATATCCTTTTTATTCCCCAACACAGAAATAAGAAATTTTGTCAGCTGTATACAGGCTTGCAATGTAATATTTTAAAAGTGGAGGCCATTGCTGTTTGGGCTCTGAATTAGGCTTTCATTTCTACCAGAAATAAAAAAATGATGCTATTCCTCAGTGTACCTTTGCCGTATAAGCATGTTCCAGCAGCCAGATAAAGGTAAGATTTTTATAAACAAACAAAAGTTTTTATTTTTATGAGTATAGTAGAAATAATAGCTTGTGCAAATATATGCTTGTATTAAATATTTTTGTCAGAATGTGAACAAATTAAAAACATGTAAACATCAAGAATATTTTAATTTTGTGACTAACATCAAACCATTTTTAAAAAAGAAAATACTAAGACTTAGAATTTAGATATCTAGTCTCGTCTACATGAGATTAAGTCATCAGTTAACCTAAGGCTGCCTGACATTCTTTCTGTTTTCTAGCATGTTCTTGGGCTATTTTGTTATGTGTAACAAACTCTTGTGATATCAATTTGAAATGTTATAACACACTTTATAGGTAAATATAAACAACAATTGGATTATTTAGAATGGCAAAAGATTGGTAAGAAATGTCTAACAAGATGAGGTCAGTAAATTAGGGCATATACACCCACACAATTAAACTCTGCACAGACATTAAAAATAAATCAGCTAACTGAACTTCTAGTAATGGTCTACTTTTTCATTTATTCAATAAATATTTACTGACGATCCATTTTGTGCCAAAACCATGCTAGATACTGGGAATCACTGATGAGCAAAACACTATTCTGTTCTTATGCAGTTTCTTCTTAATTGACCAATAAATCAGACAAATATATAATCAAAATTTATAATAAATAGGTACTATGGAAGGAAAGTATAGGATGATTTGGGAGACTATAACAGAAGTATCTGAAATCAACAGGAATAAAGAAGAGTTTCCTAAAGTAACTTTTAGACTATAAAAATGCTGATAAGTATTTTTTATATTTTAATATTTTTAGTTGTAAAATATTTCATGGTGATTATTAGTTTTGTTTGGTTTGTTTTTCACTATGTTATCTAAAATACCCTGTGGAAACAAACGACTTAATACAGTCGTGTATCACTTAATGATAGGGATATGTTCTGAGAAATGCATTGTTAGACAATTTCATCATTGTGAAACTATCACTGAGTGTGCTTACACAATGCTTACACAAACTTAGATAGCATAGCCTACTACACACCTAGGCTATATGGTCTAACCTGTTGCTCCTAAGCTACAAGCCTGTACAGTACGTTACTATATTGAATACTGCAGGCAATTGTAACACAATGGTAAATATTTGTGCATCTAAACATATCTGAACACAGAAAAGGTACATTAAAAATTTAGTATAAAAGATAAAAATAAATGGGACACCTGTATAGGACACTTACCTTGAATGAAGCTTGCTGGACTGGAAATTGCTCTGGGTGCGTCAATGAGTGCTGAGTGAATGTGAAGGCCCAGGACATTATTGTATATGATTGTAGACTTTTTAGGCTACACAAAGTGTATTTAAAGTATTTTTCTTCTTCAATAAAAAATTAATCTTAACGTACTATAACTTTTTACTTTATTAAACTTTTAATTAAAAAAAATTAATTTTAAGTATGTGGGGTACAATTCATCAGCACGGGTATTTGCATTATGAATATTTGCGTACCTAACTCTGAAATTTTTCATTTTTTAAAAACTATTGACTATTTCATAATAACACAGCTTAAAACACAAACACATTAGAAAACTGTACAAAAATATTTTATTTCTTTATATCATTAATCTATAAGCATTTTACTATTTTAAATTTTTTAGATCTTTCTTCTTACTTTTTAAACATTTGTGTTAAAAACTAAGACAAACACACACATTAGCCTAGCCCTACACAGGGTCAGGACTATCGATATCATTCTCTTCCATCTCCACATCTTGTCCCACTGGAAGTTCTTCAGGGGCAATAACCTGCATGGGGCTGTCATCTCCTATGAGAACAATGCCTTCTTCTGGAACACCTGCTGAAGGAACTGCCTGAGGCTGTTTTACAGTTAACTTTTAAAAAAATAAGTAAAAGGAAAACACTGTAAAATAATAAACCAGTAGCATAGTCGTTTGTTATGATTTGTCAAGTATTATATAGTGTACACAATTGTATGTGCTATACTTTTATACAACTGGCTGTGCAGTAGGTTGTTTGCAGCAGCATCACCACAAATATGTGAATAATGCATTGTGCTACCATATTATGACAGCTATGATGTCACTATGCCATAGGAATTTTTCAGCTCCATTATGTACTTATGGGAGCACCTTCACGTATATGGTCTGTCATTGACTGAAATGTCATTATGCAACACATGACTGTACATAAACTAAAAAACTAGGGAAAATGTTTTACTATATTTTACCGTAAATATTGCAAAACTGAGTTCTTAAAATTTATGAAATTGATTTAAGAATTTACCCAACATGTATCCAAATAATTACAGATTCCTTTTGAACATAAAAGCCCAGTAAGAGTTATGATGTTTGAAGTACATTTTTAATGTTCAAAACTGATATTTTAATACATGAGACATCAAATCACCATGGCCAAAAGGGCTTTACCTAGCTTAATCTGAACAATTTCTTCAAGAAATTATGCTTTCCATCATATGTATAATTTAGTGTGTTACACACTACACTTTGTGTAATCTGCAGAAAAGTAACAATTTACTATAGAAAAGACATCAGCACAAGTTGAGAACATTTAAAAAAACATACTGATTTACAGTATGTTTTTTAATAGCAACTTTTATTTAATAGCAACTTGCTAAAACATGAAAACTACAAAACTACTTTTCTTTTTAACTAAAATAAAACCTAGAGAAGTTAACTGACCATCCATTCATTCATCCAGTGAGTATTTATGGAATGGGTCTTTAAGGGACGGTTCTAAATCTTCAGTGACAAACACACACCCCAGATTTTTTGAAGAATGACACTTATATGCCTTAGAGGGATATTAGGGAACCACTAATAGAGTGGCTATTTTAATATTTTGTATTGCTAATCCATACAGGCATCTGGGGATGTTGGGGTAGGGTTGGGAATTTTCATTCAGGTGAAGTGAGAAGTCATTACTGTGAAACATTGTGAATTTGGAGGGAGCCACTGACAAACTATTTGCTACTTCATGTGCTTGTAAGATGAGGTAGCATTAGGAAAAGCCACATAAAGCTGTTGCAGCTGTGTTATATAAAAAGTGGAGATAATTTAATAGAAAATGTCATCCTTTGCAGAATGTTGATTGCCTATTTTTTTTTCCATAAAGACTTCTCATCAGAGGGGCTCTAGCAGCTGTGAGAAGGCATCCTGTCACCGATGTGCCAAGATGTCCTGGCGTACAAAGCTCTCCATGTGCTGTTTGGCATCCAAAATATTCTGCTTTCTTTTCCTTTTCTTTCCTTTCTTTTCTTTCATACTCCACTACAGAATATAGAATTTGTGTGCATGTGTGTGACGATTGAGAAAGGACTGACTTCTTGACACTGGAATTTCACTATAAACAAGAAAAACATCTGCTGAAGTCATGAGGTACTATTTTTCTATATTCAGGATCAAGGAACCCTAAAGCTATAGCAATTCTATAATTCTATAATGTTAAAGATTTCTCCTTAACAGATGGCAGTCATTACAAGTTACTACAGGGCATAACTCTTCAAAGGCTAAGATAAAAACTTGTCCTATGCAAAAAAGAAAAGAGATTTGATGGAGAAAAGGCAGGGTCAAGTGCTTTTTTAATCATGTTAGAATTCTCCAACTCTGAAAGTTCTATTTTCTCATAATTAGTTTTAGAAAGGTGACTTGGTCATAAATTTTACATCATAAAAATCACTGAGCTTCGGAAATGTAATAGCTACATGTCTTCACTGAATTCAAAATAATCCCATAACTCTTGTCAAACGCTTTACATTCAACAATTTAGTTTACTATCACTAAAAGGATAATGGTTTATGCTATTTCCACGTACAAAATGCTGCAAACTAAATATATCATGCTGTGCCGCCGTCCAAATCTATTGTTAGTGTCATGTACATAGTGAGTGTTCATTTGTTCATTAATTCATTCCTTCCACAAATATCTATTGAGCATTTTCTGTGTTCCAGGAACTGTTCTAGATGCTAAAGACACAATTAAGAACAAGAGAGATAAAAACCTCTTTTCTCATAGAGCATACCAACCCCCTGAAAACACACACACACATACACACACACACACACACACACACACACACACACACTGGTAACATTAATCATTAAATGAAGGCATGAAATACTTTAGTGGTTGTATAGTGTGGTTGAAAGACTTTAAGGTGGCTCTTGGTATTCATACCTTTGTGTAATCTTCTTTCCTTGAGTGTAGGCGGGTCCTGTGGCTTGCTTTTAACCAATCCAGTGTAACAAAGGTGATGAGATGTAGGTGACCATGTGTACTTACTGGAATCTCTCTCTCCCCCCCACCTCCGCCCCTCTCTCTGAAGAGGCAAGCTGTCATAAATCCTATAGCCTCAAGGAAAAGACTAAAGAATTCCACCAAAAACCTAAGACAGCTTGGAAACAGATCCTTCCCCAGTTGAGCCACTGATAAGAACACAATCCTGGTTGAAACTTCAATGTAGTTTTGTGAGACACTAAGTTAAGGATCCAGCTAAGTTTCTGACCCACAAAAAATGTGAGATAATAAATGTGTGTTTTTTTTAAGTTGCTAAGTTTGTAGTTTGCTATATGGAAGAGAAAAAGGAAAATTGACATCATGCTTTTGGATCATAGAGATAACTATCACTCAAAAATAAAATATCTCAGTCATTTTTGGGTAATTAAGCTATGTCGTCTGTGAAGGGATATTTTCAAGATTATTGTGTCATTGGGTCAAATAATTATTTTTTGTTAATATATTTGGCACACAAGTCCTTATGGCCTACACTAATCTGGTACTGAGCCCACCACACAGGACTAGTCTTGTCTTTACTGAATGAGTTAATCTATAAACAAACCCATGATGGCTCCACTTCTGCTCCCTGTGCAATGAGCCAGGATGATGGGCTCATTTAAATGACTTAAATATAACTGTGCTTAATGTGTATAGACCAATTTACTAAGAACTTTTGCTAGCCTCATCTGTCATAATCTTCACACTAAATCAGTGAGAGAATAATTTTTACCAGGCTTACAACAGGGAAACTTAGGCTGAGAGAATTAATAAACTAAAGCTATGCAGTTAATAATTGGCAGAGGTGGGACTCAAGCCACCCTATGTCATCAGAAATATAATGCATTGCTAATTTCACTCCACCACAGCTACTTGTATAGGAAATTGACTGCTCTGTCCTTGCAGTCTGCCCTGGGCCAAGAGAGCCTTTCAGAACAGACTCTGAGCTGAGGCAGCTCCCTCCTCACTCCTTTACAGGAAACGTAAGCCAGCATCAATGCTCTCCTTTCAATCTGAAACAGCTATAAGCAGCATGTGAACAAAAGGGAATGCACGAAAAGGAATATTTCCTCCTTAGAGTAATTGATTTAGTCAAAATCATTAGCTGTATTCCAAGCACTGTGCTGAGTACTGGCAATATAAAGATAAGAACTCCCCTCCCTTCCTCCTCCACCACCACCAGGAGCTTTTAATCTGTGAGACAGAAATTATATCATTTCAACTTGATCTGATGAGTCCTAAGAGAGAGATCTGAGTGCAAGGGCACTAGAGGACCACAATGGACCAATGAATCTACCCATGGAAAGTCTTGTGAGAGGAGAAAGAAACTTAGTGGAGGTCTCCAAAACCAAAGTCTTAATTATGTGTTTCAGGCAAAGAAAATCAGTAGGCAAGTTATGGAAACAGGAAGCAACTTGCAGTGCACAGGAACTCTTAGCAGTGAGTGTTAATAATAAATGAAGCATAGGGCATGAAGTAACCAAAGAGTCAACAATAAAAATCATAGATGAAATTGCATGTGTGCTTGTTATATGGCAGGCTGTGTGGTAAGAACCTTCAAGACAATAATTTAATTTTAACAACAACTGAAATTATGCACCATTATGATCTCCGTTTTCCAAATAAAGGAACTTGGAAAGGCTGAGTAATTTACCTAAGTTCTCATAGC
Organism: Tarsius wallacei; assembly: GCA_963574415.1. Lineage (NCBI taxonomy): Eukaryota > Metazoa > Chordata > Mammalia > Primates > Tarsiidae > Tarsius > Tarsius wallacei. Next base: position 9,965 of record CAUYQG010270327.1, on the reverse strand, counting down.
TGAGAACTGTGGCTAAGTTGACATTTGGACTGCAGGGTCTCAGAAAACAATATCCCAAAAAGAAGACATCAGAAGCAACTCTCTCTGACCTATTATCCTGTCTCTTTGTCCCATTCTTCCTTGAGGCTAACTGTAGAAACTAGAATCCCTTTTCCCTAAGGTGGATCATAAAAACCAGAACCACTTTTTCCCCAAAACCAGCCAAAAAAGTAAAAGTATTACTCTAACTTTCACTTATCTCTACCCCTGACTTTCTGTGTAAAAATTGGTCATAAATAAATTTTCTGACCTACCTTGTTTGATTGTAGGTTGTAGGACCCCCATTCCAGAAAGTCTTGCCTGCCCTATACTCAGAAGGAAGGAATACACACTCAGAGAAACCTAGAAGAACTCTGACAGGCTTTGCTTGGTTTCCCCACTCATCAGATCATACCTTTTTTGTCCAATTATATTTGTTCACAGCCATCCATACTTTGCTGAACCTAAGTATAAAAATGGACAGTTGTCCCTGTATCTTTGGGTCTTCATTCTAAAGGCTCTCATGTCACATAAAACTATGACAAAATAAATCTGTATGTTTTTTCTCCTATTTATCTCCCTTTTGTCAGTGATTTTCAGTGAAACTTTTGAGGGCAATGAGATAGTTTTCCTTGGCTCTTACAGAGCCTGTATAAGTCCAAACTCTTAGCTAAATCCCACTTTTAGGCAGGAGACAGTTCTGAAGAACATTGTACTTAATTTAATTAATAACAGGGATCAGATTTTTTTGTAAAGGACAATTTTATTAATATTTTAGGCTTTGTGGGCCATACATCCTCTGTTGCAACTACTCAGGTGCTGTTGTAGCAAGAAGGCAACCATAGATAATGCACAAATGAATGAGCATGGCTGTGATCCAATACAACTTTATTTGCAAAACAGGCATCAGAGTGGATTTGGCCCATATGCCATAGTTTACCAATTCCTGGCCAATAGGAAACTATTAAAGAGTTTTAGGCAAGGAATAGACATCACCAATTTTAGATAGCACTGCTCTAAACAGTTTTATTTGTGCTAGAAACACCCACAGGGCATCCAAGTCTGGATAAAATAGCTTCTTATAGCAAGTGTCAACAACTTAGACTCTACTGTGTCTTCTCACACTTTCACTTGTCACTCATTTTATCCCTTTATTCCTTAAATATTTATTGAGGTCCTATCATGTTTCAGGCACTATTTAGGTACTAGAGAACACACCACAAACAAAAATAAAGTTACTTCTCTAATGTTTGCATTCTAGTGGGAGGAAGACAGACAAACAAACATGAACACACATACACACAAATATTTACACGATGTTATGATAAGTGCTATGGAAAAAAGCAAACTAGGAATAAACAGAACTTGGAGGGTATATGAAGTAGTTAAGAAAAGTCACTTTGATAATGAGACATTTGAACAATGACTTGAAGGAAATGAGGGAATTAATCACGTGTATATATGTGAGAAGAGCAAGTTTAAAATCCGGTGGAAGGAGTATGCCTAAAACATTTGAATAGCAACAAAGGTGTCGGTGTGGCTGGCTGGAGTCTAGTCAGAAAAGTAGCCAGGGGTCAAATCAAAATCAAATCTAAAGAGGATTTTTTAAACAGCTTGGGGCCAAGTTTAAGGTGTGCCTTGAAGTGTAGTAGCCTGATTGGAATTGGGCAAAGTATGTAACATAATGGTTTAAGATTGGTAGGCACAAAGTTTTGAAGCAAATCTTGGTAAGTAAACTATTTAATAAATGAATAGTTTTTTAGGAGAGCAGACTGTTGTCTCAAATAAATTGACTTGCAGAAATTTCCTGAAGCAAAGACTGAAGCTATTTATTGGTTTATAGTCTTATCTTTCCTGAGCAAGTTTTTCCTAGAACAAATAACTGAGTCATGTTGATACAGATGATCTCACTTCTTAGTCCTAATTGCTGTGTCATGTTGATATAGGTGGACACATTTCTTACAAGCTTAAAAACATATTGCATCATGATATGTATAACTTACTGTCTTTGTTCTGCTATAATAGAATATCACAGACAGAGTAATTTATAACAAACAGATATGTATTGGCTCACAGTTCTAGAGGCTAGGAAGCCCAATATCAAGGTGATAGCACATTTGGTTAGGGTCTTTAAGCTGCATCAACACATGATGAAAGGGCAAAGACAGAAAGAAGGGGGCCAAACTTGCTATTTTATAAAAGATACTATTCTTACTCAAGAAGGCAGTCTTCATTGCCTAATCACCTCTTAAAAAGTTGTACCTCTTAAAAAGGCCAGGCATGGTGGCTCACACCTGTAATCCTAGCACTTTGGGAGGCTGAGGTGAGATGATTGCTTGAGCCCAGGAGTTCAAGACAGCCTAGGCAACATAGCAAGACCTGGTATCTACAAATATTAAAAAAATTAGCATGATGTGGTGGTGTGCATACTCAGGAGGCTGGAGTGGAAGGATTGCCTGAACCCGGAAGGTTGAGGTTGAAGTGCAGTGAGCTGGGATTGTGTTACTGTCCTCCAGCCTAGGCAACAGAGTGAGTCCCCAACTCAAAAAAAAAAAAAAGTTTACCTCTTGAAACTGTTAACAGTGGCGATCAAATGTCAAAATAAGTTTTACAGGAGACAAGCATTCAAACTATAGCAGGTGTATTTCAAAATTCAAAAAAGAGACTCCAGTGCTACTATACTGAACACTTCTGTGAAGTCTTTTTGCTGAGTTCCTCGTTCCTCATCATCCTCGTCACCATGGCCTGCCTTCAGCAAGAATTTTGTTAGGTCAGTTGAACCAAAATTCGTCTATTCCTGATGGTTTCTCTCAGTAGCTTTTCATTTCAATGACCTCCTAACCTGCTCCTTGGCTGTACATTTTCATTTTTCCTTGTTGTTTTTGAAGTTGAGACAAATGTCTCTCCCCCATGGCAAAACCCCATTGCAGTGGTCCCTACACCTATCATGATAATCTTGACTACAGTCTGACTTACTGCTCCTTAACAAGTGTCATGAATATTTTTTCTTTAACAATGATAAAATAACACAACATAAATAATAAATTATATCTTTATAATTGCTAAAACTTCATATACATATCTCATTGAATCTTCACCTTCATCCAGTGGATAGGCTTTATTTTTATCTCCACTTCCCAGACAAAACAGAGGCACTAAGCATTTAGTATCTCACGCAGGTCACATAGTTAACAACAACAACCACAACAACAAAAACCCTCAAATGGAAGCCTGCCTAAGCTCAGTGCTAGACCTTCAAACCATTAGGTCAAATATGGCCCGACTCTATTAGACATGAGATCTGAATAAAAACATCAGAAGCAGAGGCCCCTCCTATCAACAGATGAAGGAGCACCTTACCGGTGACACTCCCATGGACAGTCAACAAGTCCAAACATGCAGTTGCACTGATGCATTTTAACCTCTAAAAGCATAAACCACAAAGGCAGTCTGAACTCTGCATTTCAAGTACAGTTGGGAAGTGATTTCAACAAGGTTTTAAAATCTGAATAAAGGAAGACAAGGAAGCTGAGACAAGACATAAAACTTAAATTTAGTAAAAGGACCACAGATGGAAGATTTGCAGCCCCATGGGGTTTCTTTGTGTGTCTGAAAATGGGAAGGAGAAAGAAGGAGGAAGGGAGTTCTGTGTGTGATGTAAATGACCACAGTTCAATGTTAGGAAGACATTCTAAAGGGTGAAATTTCCTCCTGCAGGACCAGACAGGATTACAATAGTAGCAAATATTAATTGAGTGCTTACTGCATGCCAAGCACCAGGCACCGTTCTAAGTGCTATTTTTTTCATCATTATCTTATTTGATCTGTTTTGATCCTCCCTACAACTCTGTGAGGCATGTGTTGAGAAATTAGCCCTGTCTTGTGTGAAAAAACACAATGTAAGTTGGAAGGGAACTGAAGTGAAAGAAAAACTGCTACATTTATGCAAAATAAAATTAGGAAAACAAAGATACATGTCTTTTGACTATAGATTTTTGTATGTTTTTATAATTGTTGAAGAAAGGGATTATAAAATTTATCCAAATTGAACTGTACCTATTATTTTTCAGACATTTATTGAAAATAAAAGACAATTGTATCACACCCTCCCCCCACCTCTCAGTTGGGTGGGATTTCTGTAGCATTATTTTATTATAAATAAGATAACTGTTTAGGGACTTCTAAAATTAAAACAAAATGAAAGAGGAACAACTATGACAAAAACACCTCAAGGTATCTGAATTGTTTCTAGACAAATGAGTGTTGTTTAAAAAAATATTCAAGCACATATCAAATAAAATTAAAGCAGAGAGAGAGAGAGAAGAGAGAGATTATATATTTTCTTATTTTAACTATAGATATGTTACATATGTATAGTGTAGGAGACCACAATATGCCACCCCAAAATATGCCTCTTTGGCATAAGAATTATTTTGAGCTGATTATTCTGAGAAACTGCAGACACTGGAGAAGCTCTAAAAACACAGAAGTTACTCTTTTGTAAAGGCAATTTATATCTATAAAGAAAATCTCCATTTTAAAGGGTATCTCTCACTCTGTACCAGAAAGAGAAGGTTGACTCTAAATCACTAGAAACTCTTATCAGTGGAAAAGGCACCTGTTTAAATTTTCATAACAAAAGTTACCCTTGTTTACTGTGCTTTTCCTGGTTACATCCTCATAACTATGCCCTCCCACCATGCTTTTCTTTCTGTTTTTTGACTGAAGATGGTATTTAAACATGAATTCAAAGCTACTTTGTTGATATTTACCCATTGCTTTGGGCAGCTACAATGTATATATGAGGTGTACATGTTAAGAAACTTTTGTTTGTTTTTCTTGTTAATCTGTCTTTTATTACAGGTGTCTGTCTCAACTAAGAACTATGAAGGGCAGAGGGAAAATTATTTTTTCCTCTCCTACAGTAGAATTATCTCTTTAGTTTACATTGGAAAATTGAGACAAAGAGATATTTTTCCTATGTGAAATCAACCCCTGCACACCCAAAGGAAAGAAAATGTAAAATGGAAGAAGTTTCATTTTTAATGAAATCAGGAAAGAGTCATACAACAAATTAGAACCTAAAAGCATATACTGGGACTCAGAGACCAATACTCCAAAATGGAATTTTGAATGCTGAACTAAAGAAGCCTCAATGTCATTCTGACCTTCCCCGCAACCCCTGGATAAAGTTATTTTCTGAAGTTTCTTTATCTGTCTAAAGTCCAGACACACCAAGGAGAACAATTGTTGTTTTTTTCTTTCCCTATCTGTTTTCTCATTATTTATTGATTGCAGAAAAGAACAAGAATATAACCACACTTGATAGACCCTTTACAAGATACTGCCAGTCTCTCTGACTCATTCAAATTCCAAATAGAACTATTTACCAGTTAATCTGGCTCCCATTCATTCATTCTCCCTAGTAAATTTTATTGCTCCTCAACAGAATTTCTTTTCTTCCTTCCTCCCATAACTTATTTTGCCAAGATCCTAGGCTCCATTTCTTCTGTAGCTTCAAGATAGTATGAGGGGGGAACCCAAAAAAACCCAAAATTATCTTCTGGGGAGTGGGCATCTTGTAGTATATTCTGAATTTGTTCCTCCAGAATAAACTAAAGTTTTGTATCTGGAATTTTTGAGAAGGTTGTCTCATGATTTGTGGAAGAAACGTCCTGAACTGTGGCAAACAGGTAACTGGTTCTTCCACCCTGCCCACCACACTGAGTGTTCAGCAGTTTTTGACCAAAAACAGCATGACCCCATGCCCCACCCTTTCTATTCACCCAATCTCACCCTGAGCGATTTTTCTTTTTGTTTCCCCTGATGGAAAAAAAAGGTCCTCAAAGGGAAACGTTTTGCCGATATGAGAGAAGTGAAACAAAAAATGGCAGAAGCACTTAAAAGCATCAAAAGTCATGAGTTCAAAAACTGTTTTGAGCAGTGGAAAAAAGCATCTCAATAGGTGTATTGCATCAAATGGGGAGCACTTTGAAGGTGATTGAAGTTTAAACATTAAAAATACACAATTTTTAATAAATAAATTCTGTTTTATTTTGGTCCCCTCTCATATATAAGGACGAGGTATGGTGGCATACCCTTGTAATCTCAGAACTTTGGGAGGCCAATGTAAGAGAATCACTTGAGACCAGAATTCAAGACCAGCCTGGGCAACATAGTAAATATTTAAAATATTTAAAAGTTAGCTGGACAAGGTGGTGTGTGTCTATATTACTAGATACTCAGGAGACTGAGGCAGGAGGATGGCTTGAGCCCAGGAGTTTGGTTACTGTGAGCTATGATCACACCACTGCACTCCAGCCTGGGTGACAGTGTGAAATCTGGTAAGTAAATAAGTAAACAGACAAATAAATAAATAAATAGATAAAATTTTAGAAAGATGGTTTATAAGCTTCTGTACCTCATTGTGGGGTTGGGTGTTCATTCTGAATGCTCCTGTGTATACACATTAAATAAATGTGTATGCCTTTTCTTCTATTAATCAATCTGCCTCATGGCAGTGGTTTTCAAGGAAACTCCAGGAAGTCAAGGGCCTTGACTCCAAAAAATATCAGCCAAATGCAGTGTAACATAAACCTAAACAGGGATAGATACCATGATAGACCTAAAATTATCCACATATTAGGGAGTAATTGTTAAGTATCAAAGACATACTATATACCAAGAAATATTCTAAGTATGAACTAATTTAAACATGACAATCCTGTGAGGTAAGTACTATTATTCCCCCTATTTACAAACAGTGAAGCAGAGGCACAAAGAAGGTAAGTAACTTTTCCAAGATCACACAACTACTAGTTATCAGAACTAGAGCTTGAACTCTGGAATTTAAGTAGAGCACAAAGTTCTCCAAAAATAGGTGGAGCAAGACTGCCTTGTTAATAAAGCAAGTTCTGATACCGGGCTGGGCTCAGCTGGGCAAGGAGAGCCTCACTGAAGCCACTCTCTGACACAGAGTGGCAGGGCAGGCAGCCCTGAACAAAAATTCTCCCAGAAATAAACAGGAGGTCAGTGTGACAGCATGGGAGGAGCTGGGGGAGAGGCAACGAATCTGTAACTGTTGGTCTTTGTCAGGAGAATAAGAGCAAGTGCCAAGTCATCACTCAAGAAACCTGTGGCACATGGGCTTTACTGCAAGATTGTCTGGCCATTCTTGTCAGGCTGCGCTGTGAAATCCATGTAAACCCGCCCTGAGACTTGATTTAAATCCAAGCAAGCTGAAGCCTCATGTGCCCTTCACCACACACGTTTTTTAGCAAAGAAATGGTCTATGACAAATGTCTCACAGAATATTTTAAAGAGAGTTTTTATAGCATTAGACCGAGGATGGATTACTGACAATATGTGGTGTTGGTTTGTCCTTAGAAAATAAGGTTGGGGGGTGGGGAGGTGGTAGAGGGAGCCCTCTTCACTCCCTTAGCCAAAATAAATTCTGAAGATATGAAATATTTAAATATAACAAAATTAATATTGTAAGCCCTAGAATAAACTATGAGCTATGTTAAAAAATAAATTTAAGATGTTTCATCAAAAAAGTTTAGAGATCACTACTATAGCAGTTAAAAATAAAAGCATATATCTCCCTTCCCCGTGTATCTGTTTCTTTAGTGTATACATTATGCATTTATATATCTATAATATGAAACATAGATTTATGCCTACAATTATAGTTATTCACCACACCTCAACATTATATATAGAGATATGGATAGATATAAATTTAATCCTCACAACTCTGAGTCACGTGTATAGAAATCAGATGCTTTGGCTTTAGAAAATCAAGGTGTAATAATAATGTTAAACTATAAATAATGGTTCCCTTTACCTTATATAATATATATGCAGTCATGCATCACTTAAGGAAGGATACATTCTAATAAATGCATTGTTAAGTGATTTTGATGTTGCACAAATGTCATAGTAGGAATAACCTACTATGTACCTAAGCTATATGGTATAACCTGTTGCTCCTAGGCTACAAACCTGTACAGTACGTCACTGCACTGAATACTGTAGGTAATTGTAACACAGTGGTAAGTATTTGTATACCTAAACATATCCAAACACAGAAGAGGTACAGTAAAAATGTGATATTATAATCTTATGGGACCAAGTAGAGCACAAAGCATCATATATGTGGGTCCATCATTGACTGAAACATAATACATAAAATGTGATGCATAACTTTATATACGTATATATAATTATCCCTTAGTATCCGAGGGGAATTGGTTCCAGGATCTTCCTTGAATACTGAAATCCATAGATGCTCAAGTCCCTGATATAAAATGGCATAGTATTTGCATATAACCTATGCACATTCTCCCATATACTTTAAATCATTTCTAGATTACTTATAATATTTATTGCAAAATAAATAGTTGTACTACATTGTTTAGGAAATAAAGACAAAAAATCTGAATATGTTAATTACAGATGCAATTTTTTTGAAAAAGCATTTTCTATCTGTGGTTGGAGGAACCTGGATGTGGAACCTGCAGACACAAAAGGCCAACTGTGCATACAACAGGAATATATAATATGTAATCTTAGAATGAGGTGAACCACCATTTACAACTGTAGGCATAAATCCATGTTCCAAATAGTCTTCTTGATGATCTTGAATATTTAATGCCAACTTCATATCAGATCTAATGAGACTGTCAGTATTTGTCACACTTCAACAAAGCTGATGAAGAACAGAGAGGGGAGGGGGGAGAGAGAGAGAAAGACAGCGAGTGCATCAAAGGGCCAAGAACATGAGGACATGCCATATGCCTGTAAGACACTCTGGCCAGCATGCTGCTACTCAGGCAGTGGACACCACTGATGCTTTACAGTGTTGCTGACATGACCTCAGTGACTGTGAGGATCCATCACTGAGTTCTCTTTCCAGTCCCAAAGTGCACAGCTCTGTGATGAAACCTGGGTTACTGGTCTATGCCTAGTTACCCTGGGGCAGAGAGAAGAACAATTTCAACTTTGCAAATGCAAGACAAGGCTCTACATGAAATGAAATATTCCCAATTGACCTTCCATATGACCCAGCCATCCCCACACTGGGAATATACCCAGAGGAACTCAAATCATTCTACCAAAAAGATACCCGCACACACATATTTATTGTAAAACTATTCACAATAATAAAAACATGGAACCAACTGTGCGACCCATCAAACTTGTATGGATACAAAAAATGTGATACATATTCATGATGAAATATCATGCAGCCATAAGGAAGGACAAACCTATGGGCTTTGCAGCAACAATGAAAACTGTTCACTACTGCATGCCTTGGCAGTCTGTAGTGGCTGAGAGCATTGGCACAGAGTCAACAGATGGGGATCAAAACTGGATCATCTGCCAGCCCTGTGACCTGACTGCTTTTCTTTTTTTAATTTTTTTTTATTTTAAAGATTGGGAGTACAGTTCAGGGTTATGTACATAAGTGGTCATCAAACAGGTAAAGATGGGGTCTTCCTTTGGTCCCCACTTTGCCTGGTTTGTGACCAGGCCCCTTTATTGATGTTATGTACTCCTCCCTCCCCTGGCAGTTTCCCGCCACTGCCAATTCCTTTCTTACAGTATTATGATAAATGTTCATGGTCTGCTTGTGAGTGAGAATGTGTGGTACTCAGTACTTTGCTTCTGTCATAGATCACTGAGTATTATAGACTCTAAATCCATCCAAGTTGCTGCAAAGCCCATAGGTTTGTCCTTCCTTATGGCTGCATGATATTTCATCATGAATATGTATCACATTTTTTGTATCCATACAAGTTTGATGGGCCGCACAGCTGGGTCCATGTTTTTACTATTGTGAATAGTTTTACAATAAATATGTGTGTGCGGGTATCTTTTTGGTAGAATGATTTGAGTTCCTCGGGGTATATTCCCAATATGGGGATGGCTGGATCATATGGAAG
>CAUYQG010270326.1:0-31629 GCA_963574415.1 Tarsius wallacei | reverse complement strand
GCCACCGCAGCCTCGACCTGCTGGGCTCCGGCGATCCTTCCGCCTCAGCCTTCCAAGTAGCTGGAACTACAGGCGCGCGCTACCACGTCCGGCTAATTTTTTGATTTATTGTAGAGATGAGGTCTCGCTTGCCCAGGCAGGTCTCGAACCCGCGGGCTCAGGCAATCCACTCACCTCAGCCTCCCAAAGGCACGGGATTACAGGCTGAGCCACCGAGCTCTGCCAGAAGTTAGATTTAAAATTATAGTTTATTTAAAAATAGAGTGAGAATGAAAAGGGAGAAAGAAGATTGACCTCCCCCAAGTTGGGGGAGGGGGGCCAAAGCCAGGAAGCCTGGCGACAGCCATAGCTCAAAGAGCACATGGCCATACCAGAGTCTAGCAAGGCAACGGCCAAGGATGCCTTCCATATGCAGTGATCAGGCAGTGTCATCTGTGGATGGTGAGGGTCTTGTAGCTATCACAGAGGTTGCCAGCTCCGGAATCGGAATGGACATTCCTGGCCAATTTGCTTCCTGCTAGCCCCAGAGAAGACACCATACACCTTTCCTGTAAGCTTTGCCTTCCTGTTCCCCTCCTTAAAATAAGAAGAAAACAGAAAAGTAATAGTACTTAGAACATAACTGAGAAAAGTATTCACAGCTACCTTCTTGAGTAGGGGAAAGGATGATAATATCGGGTAGGCATTTATCCAACCAGAGTTGGACTAGCAATTTTTCCTTTACATATATTCTATTATTGAAATTTCAAAGCCTCATTTAAATACATGATATATAAATGGACACCCTACACCCCCAGATTCATACAAGTCATCAGTCATTTTATTAAATGAGTGCAAGTTATGTTCCTGTGATTAATTATCTAAAGGACTTAGGTGTGAATTTCTAGACATGAGTGGGTTCGTGAGTGTCTAGGAAAAGTAATGAGAAATGTCAGGACTACAGATGTTGGCATTACAACAGAGTTTTTTTGTTTGTTTGGCAAGATCCTAAAGTAAGTTTACTCCAAAGTACTGCCATTATAATGGACATTAAGTCTTCTGCTAAATACAGATATTCCAGAATATGGTGCTTCTACCATTTCCCCGGGCATTGCAAGGCTATTGTGCTGTTTCACCAGCCAAAAGTTTTCTTCAGAGTCACTTACAGTTATTTTATTGAATAGATGTTTTCTGTATACTAACTATTAAGGACACCAGCTACAAATGAACTGTTGAACTAGAATCTTAAGATTGGTTGTTTTCACCTACGTTCTCAGAAGACTTTTTGGGATAACTTGGATTAATTATTCACACTAATTAGTAATTTGGACTAATGATTTCTCAATTCAAAGAACAGCACTGGGCTGAGCCCGGTGACTCAGCCTGTAATCCCAGCACTTTGGAAGGCCAAGGTGAATGGATTGCCTGAGCCTGCAGGCTCGAGTCCAGCCTGGGCAACTTGGTGAGACCTAATAAAAAAATTAGCCGGTGCAGTAGCGTGCGCCTGTAGTTCTGGCTACTTGGAAGTCTGAGGCGGGAGGATCGCCTGAGCCCAGCAGGTCGAGGCTGCAGTGGCTGTTGAGTGTGCCACTGCACTCCAGCCTGGGCGACAGAGTGAGACTCTGACTTAAAAAAAAAAAAAAAAAGTACTGATAGGCACTTATGTAATTTTCTGCATTTTGTAGTTTGTAACTTCAATAAGTCTAGCATTCACAAACTTCTTTTAATTTGCAAAAAAAAGTTTAATTGACAAATAAAAATTTCATATAATTATTATGTAGAACATATTTGGTAATATATATACATACATTGTGGAATGCCTAATTGAGCTAATTAACATATATATTACCTCACATACTTTTTTGTGGTAAGAACATTTAAAATCTCCTGTCTAGCAAATTTTGGGATTTGGAGGAAACAGATTATTCCAGCAAACAGTTTGCAAATCAGGAAGAATAGCCTTTGGAGTAAAAAAAAAAAAAAAAAAAAAGTCCATTGTTCCTGGTCAGGCCCATTTATACAAATGAATGATTGACTCCTTTAGTTTAGATTGGTCAATGTAGCTGAGTTCTGATTGGTCAATACAGCTGGAGGGAAGATGAGTTCTGATTGGTTGACTTCTAAGCTCAGAAGTCTTTCTCAAACACTTCTTTCAAACAGTAAGGAGAAAGTGGGGAGATTCCCACTGCGGTTTACCTTGGTTCCAACAACTGGTTTGGCTTGATTGTAGAAAGGGAGGTCCTGTGATACTTTTACGGCACCTTCCAAGAACACAATCTGTGACTGCTCTTACAACCATGTAGGCTGTCTGGTAATGTTTGAACTTTGAGCACCTCAATTTGTCAGCAGGGTGCATATTTTAACAATGTAATATTTTGATGCATGGGTACAATTGAGAGAGGAAACAGAAAACAAATAGGCAGACAGGGCGTTCACAGCAATAAGCTTCCTGCAGTCCCCTTGAACTAGAGCAAAAACACTCACTTCCTGGAATTCAAAAACACACCACAATACCTCCAACTGATTGGTGCTAAGTACCAACCAATCAGCTCACTACTAGGCCTCTGCCTCTAACTGATTGGTGCTTAGTACTAACTAATCAGCTCAGTAGGTGCCAACCAATCAGCTCACTGTTAATGCTAGCCAATCAGGTCCATCTTAGGACTATATAAGGACATGAATTTGCTCCTTGGTTGGCGTTTTTTTGGTTTTGTTATGGTGTTGTAGGCATTCCGTGTAATTTTTAAACTGCGTTTTCATTTATTCAGCTACTGCTTTTTGAGGGTTGGCTTTGTGGCTTGTTGAGCCGACACTGAGATCTGGGTGTCTGACCCCACCCAGTCTCCCTCGGCCCACAACTCATCTGCAGCACTCTCAGAGAAGCTCTGTGCCCGTTTTTGTTTTGATGCTATGATTTCTTGGTGGCCTTGTGGATCCCAGGATGGTAGCTCAACTTGACAGCTGCAATATTTTTAGGAACCAGTCAGACAAAAAGGCGTATTGCAATATACTACTGATCGAGTCAGGGTAATTAGGATACTCATTGCTTCAGACATGACATATTTTTTTGTGCTGGGAAGTTTTTCAGATCTTTTCTAGCTCTTTCGAAGTATGCTAGATTATTGTTACCTATTCTATTGTGCTATCAAGCACTATAACTTATTTTATGTTTTTTACACATTAACCAGTCTTTTTGTCTCTTCCTCCCTTCCCCAACTTTTCACAGCCTCTGGTAGCCATCATTCTACTCTCTACCTCCACGAGATCAACGTTTTAGCTCCCACATGTGAACAAGAACATTTTTTTTTAAACTTTATTTTAAATATTTGGGATACAATTCAGGACTAGGTATACAAATGTTCATTATGCAGGTACCTTTGTTGATGAGTTGTGCCCACCCCTCCCCTGGCAGTTTCCCACTACAGTGTGGCAATTCCTAAAAGTTCTAAAGATCGACCTTCTATATGACCCCACAATCCCCCTACTGGGAATATACTCGGAAGAACTCAAATCACTCAAATCACAAAAGATGCCTGCTCGTGTATGTTTATTGCAGCATTGTTCACAATAGCAAGAACATGGAACCAACCATGCTGCCCATCAAAAGAGAACGGGATTAAAAAAATGTAGTACATAAACTGGAATATTACGCAGCCATAAAGAACAAAATCATGAACTTCACAGCAACTTGGATGGACTTAGAGTCTACAGTACACTTTCTTGATGCGTTAGAATTGAGATTTCATTTTTTTGAACCCCATTTTCATGAATTATATCCATAAATAGAGAGTAAATTCACTTTTCTGGGAAGGGAGCTCATCAACAACCATTTCTTACAGTCTGTATAAGCCTTACATTCTTTAAGGATCAATTTTTTTCTTTGCAATTTGTATATTCTTGTAATTTTAAAACATCTCCATATTTATTTACTTGTTCTAAGGAAGTCAGAATTTCAGGTCAATGACTTTTGTAATTCAAAAATTAATATCTTAATCATTTCTGATATTTGTGAGAATTAAATTTTTTTGAAAACAGCATTACAGATGTTTAAAGCTGTTGTAACTTGTTTATATGTACATAAGTGTTTTGTATGTTTACTATATTGTCTGGAGAATGTGGCTGATATATTAGTTCTCCAATCATTAAGATGTAGGATATTTGTTTTCCCCCAAATCGGTCAAATAGTTCCTGCTCCAGCCTGTGACTACATTTTTCTTCATAACTTTTTATATACTTTTATAATTTTATTTAATCCCAAATGTCTCTAGCTTTGGCTGTTTTACCCAGTAATTAATGGTTATGAGTTGTACTAGGTAACTTCATGTGGAAGATAAAAGGAGCTGGTTTTCTTTAACTTTGTATCTGGAAATTATTATAGATTCACAGGAAGTTCACAGAGGGGCCCTGTATTCCTCACCAAGTTTCTCCCACTGGCCATATCTTAAATTACTATAGTACAATATCAAAATCATGCATGTGACATTGGTACATGTATACAGTTTTATGTAATTTTATCACATGTAGACTTGTATAACCATCACTACAATTGAGACACAAGACAATTCCATCATCACAAAGATCCTTTCATACTACTCCTTGACAAACACATCTGCTCTTTTCCCAGTACCTCTCAGCCATCCTCAAACTCTGGAAACCACTATTCTATTGTTTATCTCTATAATTTTATCTTGAAATGTTATATAAGTGGAATCATACAGTACGTAACCTTTTGAAACTGGCTTATTTTCACTTAACAAAATTTTCTGAAATCCCATTTAACTTATTCCACATACCAATACATTCTATTTTTTATTGCTGGATAATATTTAAGGGTATAAATATACAAACTGTGTTTAAGCATTCATGTATTAAGGGGTATTTTCAGTGCTTTCAAGTTGGACCGTGGAAAAATGCAATTCAAGATAGAAAAGATAGTAGGGTATGAATTATGTTCCTACTGTGTAGAAAGAACTTGAGAGAGCAAGCTTAATATGGTCTGGATCTGACACATTTCAGGATTTCAGAAGAATTACTGTGTAAGAGAAAAAACTGAGGGGCGGACCGTTCCATTCCACTGCTTTCACATGGGTTCTTAGCAGCAGATGAAAGGATTGGGCTGATGATCCTATGGAAGGGAGTTAGAATGATCTGATGATCCACACATCTTCTCAAAGAACTAGCTATACCCTGTATTTGGCTCAGTATTTGTCTTATAATTGTTTTATAGTACTAGAAGAAAGAAGAAAATTCCATCCTTTTGCTTAATTTCATGCTTCTTCCTTATTCTCTATTTATCCCTCACGGCACATCCTAAGTGAACAAGGTCTTTTAATTTCTCCCAAAAGCACTGGGATAAGAAGCCAGGATTAAAAACCAAATACATTTACTTGACTATGATTTGGAGATGGAGTTTCATTGTTTCACATTGAAAGATATCCCTAGAATCTCTCAGACGTATGTGCTTACAAATGAAAGAAACACATTATCAAAATTGATGAAGGGAAAAAGAGAAGGGACCATTCAAATTTCTCTTCTGAGGTCATCTTAGAATAGAAAGAAAAGCTGCTAGGACTGAAATAGTCCTAAGAGGGCAGAATCTGACATGCACATACGTTAATTCCCCCCATCTCCCCACCCCCACCTTCTATTTCAATAGCCACATAATTTCTTCATTCTGATGTCACCTTTAACTTTTTCCAAGAACAATAGACTCAGTCACAGGCAGCTCTAGGTTAATTTTCTTTTTTCATGTCTTTTATTAACTCATACAAAATTACTAGTCTTCTGGTTTGTTGAAGCAATAAGTCAGACAACATTTGTCATAGTAGTGTCTGTCAAAGTGACTGGCCATAAAAATTTCAGCACCACACTCATTTGAAGGGCATTCTTGACGAAGATGACTAATTCTGCCATTCTCATCCACCTTAAGGAAAGCAAGCTTAACCTTCTTTCTCTTATGTTTATTATTGGGAGTGATGTAAGACTTCTTCCTTTTGTTAGCACCACCACAAAGTCTCAACACAAGATGAAGGGTAGATTCCTCTTGAATGTTGTAGTCAGACAGATTACGTCCATCTTTCAGTTGCTTGCCAGCAAAGGTTAGTCTTTCCTGTTCAGGAGGAATTCCTTCCTTATCCTTGATCTTGGCCTTTACATTTTCTGTTGTATCCAAGGTTTCAACCTTGGGAGTGATGGTATTTGGCTCAGTATTTGGGTTTTCATGAAAATCTGCATATTAGCAGTGGCTCCAGCACAGATGGTGGACTGGAAAGGACTCTAGATTAACTTTCTAAAGTCTTCACACTGTCCTGCACCCCTATAAAGGTGTCCCTTCAGTCTCCAGATCTGAAAATCTCAGGAAAGATTCTTACTGGTGTAACTTGGATGGCCCTCCCACTCTTTGAACCAATCATTATGGCCCAGTGAGTGCAATTCATTAACAGACTCAACCTGTGGGCAGAATGGAGTTGATTGACCATTCCCATCTTCCCAGCCTTGTGTCAAACAGTAAGTCATGAATCGTTTGTGAAGCAGATTACCCAAGAAAACAATAGAACAAAATGGAATACTTTAGAATAGTCAACTCAGAGTCCTTTCACTGTGGTATATTGTTTTTGAAAACTTTTTAGCTCTTGGTATACATGTATATTACTAAGTGTGACAGATCATGCAGTAAAAAGCATTTCTTAATGTTTGTTGTATTAAAAAAAATTGAAAAACTCCCAGCTCTACTGCACACTTTGTGTTTCGGAATTCTATCAATGTTGGTGTTCCTAGATTAGATGTTTGCAATGTGTTACTCACAGCAGTAAGGCAGCCCCCATGCTTGATCTTTTGCATTATAGTATGATTTCTCACTTAATCTCTATGTTTCTCATTCACCTACTTCAGAAAGTAAGCAGAGACACTTATTTCCCCTTTGGACTTTAACATCAAGGCTTGTCTTTAATTCCCTACACTCTTGCCCTTTTCCACAGTATAATTACAATGGAATATTATCATTTCTTTTAATAATTGTTTGCAGTGGATTTCTGAATTTATAAATGAAAAGCAGTCAACACTTCCCAGAAAGTATTTCACTGTATTTAGTAAAATATTTTCTTATATAATTTGCATGAACTGAGGATGGTAAGTTAATATCAGAATTTAAAGCAGCTACAATTATTACATGGAAGATAATTGAGTTACTGAAATGATGTTTTTTGAAACTTTTCCACAAATCCTACTCTGATAGTGTGGATGTCTCTGAGGAATACCATTATTTTTCAGTATAAATATTTCCCAGTTATTTGTGGGATATTACCCAGCAGATGTTACTTACACCTGATTTGATTTCCTTTCTACTAGTGCAGCAGAACCTTTTAAATATCCTTCTTAACAATCTAATATTTTAGAATATTTTTAAATAATTGGAATGAAAATAGGCCTCTATCAATAACTACTAGCATTCCCCTAATAAAAATTATCCAACTAAACATATTCACAAATGCCTTTTAAACATCTACTGATTTAAAAATAGGATTTTTTAAAACTTTATATAGTGAATTCAGTTTGAATTTTACTCAACAGTCAAACATCTTTACATTCTTAGATGGATCCTAGTTTGTCATTGTTACGTTTTTACTTGGTACATTAATGAGCATTGGCTGTACTTAGTAGCATACCTTTTTCATTAGGTTTTGTCACCTTTCTTAAAAAGTGTGAATGGAATTCCTCCATAATCTGGAACCATTTCATTAGCTGTAGAAGCATCTTTTAGTTAAAAGTCTAAGAGAAAGCCTTATATGTGAGTCTGTTAACTCATTGATGACCTCAATTTTATTTCCTTATATTAATCCTTACTACTTTCTAAACTCACCTTAATTTATTTATATTTTTTCAGAAATCCTTATATTTCAACAGTGTTTTCAAATATGCTAATACAGGTTTTTTTAAAACTATGTACTTGTAGTCTTAAAACATTTCTTAAATTTATTTTCTTTCTAAGTGAAGTTTCAAGAGATTTAATAATTGTTTTCAACAAACAGCTCTCATATTTATTCTATAGGTTTGGATATAACTTTGTAGGCACAAGTATCAACGGTTTTTAATTTTGAGGACTTTAAAGGGATTTTCATAGTTGTTTATACATGTGCAGATTTCTGTTTTGTTCTGCATTGTGTTTAAAGACCTTTGGAAGTCTGATTTTTGTACAGTGGGTGTATATTTGGCTGTTTCACTGTTTTTCGGTTGTTTCTGTGACTGATTCCTAATATGCAATGATAAAGGATTGATGAAATGTTTTACCTCATTTTCGGTGGTTAGAATTCAGTGCCTGATATTCCTGAATAACTGATAGAAAGCTGCCCTGTCATATGACTGACTGTATTTTACCATCAAAACGGTATTAGGCTTGCATCTAAAATACTATGATACAGACTATTATTTGTGCTGTTAGCACACATAAATAAGGTATCAAACACTTGTATGTTCCATCTATATTTTGGTTTTTGGGCATAGCCCGGTTACAGATTTCAGGTTGTGTAACCATCCTAGAACTCTTGGAAGGAAACAACTTGGTAGAAAGCTACTTGAGAAAACACACAGGCTAGATGTTTGTTTAGGCAAGCTTGCTCCTTAGCTAATGACCTTTATGCATGCTCTTCCAAAGATCCAAATTCTGTTGAAAGCCACATTTTTTTTATTTTTATTTTTTGAGTTGGAGTCTCACTCTGTCGCCTAGACCGGAGTGTAGTGGCACGCTCACGGCCACTGCAGCCTCGACCTGCTGGGCTCCGGCAATCCTACCGCCTCAGCCTTCGTAGCTGAAACTACTGGCGCGCGCTACCACGCCCGGCTAGTTTTTTATTTTTGTTGTAGAGACGAGGTCTCGCCAAGTTGCCTGGGGCAGGGGTCTCGAACCCGCGAGTTCAGGCAATCCACTTGTCTCAGCCTCCCAAAGTGCTGGGATTACAGGCCGAGCCACTGAGCCCGGCCAAAGCCACGATTTTAAGAATGTTCTTCCTCTGCCTGTAATTCAATCATCAGTCTAACTCTACCTCACTGAAATACAAGCCCCAAAGTAGGATTCCGCACTTCCACATTCTTTTTTTTTTTTTTTTCACATTGGGTAATTATATAGCCACAATGATGAGCTAACCTACATGTGTTTCTTTAGCCAAGGATGCACTTCTCCCAAGAAGAGTCTGCTAGGATCGCTACCCTATGCAGTGTGCAGTGGGTACTGAAACAGTTTGACCCAACGTGATGAGGTCCACCCTCAATACATTCTTGAGTGTTAGAGTGAACTGCTCCAGATACCCCACTCACCAGAACGCGATTCTTCTTTAGGGTCCTGTTTGATGAAAGTTGTGTTCAGTTGAATTTGTTGTTGGTGAATCTGTAGTTAGTGTTCTTTGTTGGCTTTTTATTTATTTATTTATTTATTTATAAACCTTTGCTCTTTCTCAGAAATTATGAATGGCCCTGAGCTTTTTTTTTTTTTTTTTTCTTAATCTTCCAGACATTCAAGTCACTAGCTGGGCTAATGACTTGTGAAGTCACTTGTACTGGTGGTGACTCTTGGTCTTCTTGAGCAGCAGCACAGCCTGGATGTTGGGCAGGATGCCGCCCTGCAGTTGGTGACTTTTCCCAGCAGCTTGATGAGCTCCTCGTTGTTCCGACTGGCCAGGTATAGGTGGCACGCAACGATGAGCGTCTTCTTGTTGTTGCGGGCTAAGCTGCCGGCCAGCTCCAAGATTTTGGCAGTCAGGTACTCCGACATCACCAGGTATAAGTTGCAGCAGCCCTGACCAACTGGGCTAAATTGCCCTTGCAGAGCAGGCGGCGCACACCGCCCACAGTGAAAAATGCAGGCCACTCTAAGTGAACGTGACTTAGCCTTATACATATGTTTTTTCTCTCTGCTTCCGTCATCCAGACATAGGTCACAAATAAGTCCGTTATAACTGAAAAATGTGACCGTTAAGACAGGTATCTGGTGTATTTGTAGTTTAACGGCAGATTGTGGCTTAATATCTGATTGGCTAATAGCCGACTATCCAATCAGAGACCCTTACTGGTATTGCCTCATTTCCTTACAAACCTCTACCCATTATCCAATCAGGTGTCAGATGCCAAAGACGGCATTGGAGCGCCATCTCTATAAATACCCCAATTCCCGTTCCATGGAATGCCATTTGCTTAATCTCCTGGTGGAGCTGTGCACTTACCATGCCAGAGCCTACTTCAAAGGGCATCGCTATCTCCAAGAAGGGCTTCAAAAAAGCTGTCACGAAAACTGTGAAGAAAGAGGACAAGAAGCGCAAGAAATGCCGCAAAGAGAGCTATTCTACTTATATCTACAAGGTACTGAAGCAGGTCCATCCAGACACCGGCATCTCTTCCAAGGCCATGGGCATCATGAATTCTTTTGTCAGTGACATCTTTGAGCGCCTCGCAGCTGAGGCATCGCGCCTGGCACATTACAACAGGCGCTCGACCATCACTTCTAGAGAGATCCAGACAGCCGTTCGCCTCCTGCTGCCTGGGGAGCTGGCCAAGCATGCTGTGTCCGAGGGAACCAAGGCCGTCACCAAGTACACTAGCTCCAAGTAAAATGATCCAACCACCAAATGAGCTTGTCAGACCAAAGGCTCTTTTAAGAGCCACATACCCATTCTAAAGGCCTGTAGACTGATTATTTTGCAGGAACAGCTCTCATTGCTAGAGTAATTTGGTTAGCAAATATTTGACAAGTTCACTTTGCTTTTACACTACAGTTAGACAAAAATTGATGCATTCTTCCTATACTAATCACACATCTCTATCTTTGGTTTAAGCTTCCCAGAAGCCAACTCTGAACTGTATCTGCAGCACTTACAAATGGTGAAAGCACAGATACAATAAGGAATTTCAAGAAAGGAGACCTCTAAGTAGATGCTCCAATAATTCCAGGTCCAGATGGATGTCCTTTTTGCCAACAAGTACTATGGGAAACATAGCTTTTCTTGGTATATTTTACCTTCAAACATTTAAAAATCAACATCAAAATGGGCCTGGAAGTCTAGAATTAAGACCTTAGGAAGGTTTGGTGCAGAGCATTAGTTCAGACTGTTTTGTTTTCTCTTTACTCTGACCATGGTGGTGAAAAAAAGTACTTCCTACTGACCAGGCTAAATGCTCTTGAGCTGCTGGGAGTTGTCCCAAGCCCAGGGTTTCTTGATCTGATTATGTCGTCTGCATTTCACCGGAGTCTCTATACTACTATGTTGAGAAGAGCTTGACTTTTTAGTGTGGTGATCCTTACCATATTAACATAATACATGTTGGAACCCCTTACCTGACTAATCATAATCATCTGACCAACTGAGAGTAATTAACTTAATCTCTATTTTTGCATTACTTTTAAAATAAGTTATGGTAAGATCGCTGTTTTATGATAGAATATTACAAATGTTGCTTGTGTCTTGTATTGCTGGACTCAAATACTCAAATGTTCCACATTTCACCATAGGGTTTAACATCAAAACAGGTACCCAATATTCAAGTCAGAGGACTTTAAGTGTAAGAGACACTCTGTTCGTGATCATTTTATCCAAGAGCATACAAGTTTTTGTTTTTTTAAAAAACCAGTGTCAATACTGAAAAAGACGATCTTAAAATGAAGGGATCAGGTCATTACTACTTTTTAGAAACCTGTGGATTAACTGGAATTCTGAATTTGATTTTAATTCAGCAGTTGGAGCAGGGGGCAGTGAAAGATGCACCTCACAACCTGCAGAAGACAACTGGGGCATACAGAAGAGCAGGGAGGAAAGGAGCCAGGAAGCCCCCTCCTCACATGGCTCACGTCAAAAACAGACAGCAGACTCTGGATATAGGAAATGGTGAGTGCAGGAAATTAGGACTCAGTGCTTACTATTGCCATGGAATGGGAGGGCTTCCCTCTCAACATCCTCACGGGAACCCAGTCCCACATGGAAAACCACCTGGATATGGCATAACTATGTGATGTCAGAATCCCTGAGGAGCAGGGAGACCTGAATGTCTAAGACTAAACCATTCTCAAGAACTTGTTTCTTGCAGGCAGCACTGGGTGGCCAGCTCCCATGGTGGAAAATAACTCTGGCCTAGCCACCTTCATTTGCCCCAAGGGAAGATTCTGCCTCAAGAGGCAGCTCCAGTTTGGGACAAGCTGCTGCAGACATCTTGTTGCTGAAAGAACTAGTAAGGTAAGGGGAGCTGGGAAGAGTTTCTGGTAACTTCTCTTTCCCCATGTGAAAGCTTCTAGGCAACTGATGGCTCTGTCATTCCTGCAGCACTGCCACAGCAGCTAGGGGCCCCATCCTCTCTCCCAATCTCAGTGAGTACTCAGTTGGGGATGGGAACACAGACCAGCCAGTTCCATTGCATGGAAAGAACATTGCTGCAGGAAGAAAATTTGAGCTCTGAGTGCCAGCAGCCTCAGACAAGGGAGGGGGAGCCTGAGGCAGCAGAGGTAAGCCTGGGAACTCCTTTCACCCTAGCAACCTCTCTCTCTCTGTGTGAACGCTTTTGTACGACAAAAAAGGGTTGGACATCCTTATAGCATGGTCACAGAAGCCAGGCAACCCATTTCCCACTAGGGTAGCCAATTGAGCCCATGGGTTGGAGCTGGAGAGTGACTAGTCTGACCTAGTCCTTCTCCACCAGCTTTACTCTCTACCCTGTGGCATAAATGAAAATAGGAATAAAAATAAATAAATTCCACAAAAGTTTGCCCCCAACAGTAGCACCCTTATCCAACTACAAAACAATAAAACAAAACAAAATTTTAAAAAAAGGAAGAAGAGTCTTTCTTCACAGATGAGAAAGGACCACTGAAAAATTAGTGGCAATCCTTAAAGCCTGAAAGAGTCATCACCCACAAAAGGACCTCTCAGATCCTAAGAAATGGAACCCATCCAGAACAATTTGTCCCTGATGACACATAGAATTCAGGTTATGGGTGGCAAAAACAATGCAAGAAAGCCATGAGAAGATGGAAGAAAAGATCACCTAGGCAACAACAACATTGCAAGAAATAAAAGCTGAGCTGGTCAATATGAAAAAAAGTCAAATCTGATATTCTTAAAATGAAAAATTACTTCCAGGAATTTCAAAGCATAATGGTAAGCCTGAGCAGTAGAATCACTGAGGCAGAGGAAAAAAATCTCAGATCTTGTGGACCAAACTATTGAATAAATCCAGTCTAACCAAAATAAGGAGAAAAGGCTTAAGAATAGAAGAATGAACAATGCCTACAAGAGATTTTGGAACATGTAAAGAGACCAAACATATGGCTGATTAGCATCCCTGAAACAGAAGGATAAACTGAGAATACCCTGGAACAAGCCTTCCAAGAGTCATCCAAAAAAATTTCCCCTATTTCTTCTATCTTGTTTGACCATGCAGACACAAAAGATTCAGGGAATTTCTAGAAGATATTACATGAGAAGACCATCCCTAAGACATATAATAATCTGTCTCCACAAGGTAAGCATAAAAGAAAAAAAAATCCTAAAGGCACCTAGAGAGAAGGGACAGACCACCTACTGGGGAGGGGAAGACCCATCAGATGCTGCAAACTTCTAGCAGAAACCTTACAAGCCCAAAGGGACTGAGATCCTATTTTTAATGTTCTAAGAGAAAAGCAATTCTAGTTAAGAATTTCCTACCCTTCTAAGCTAAGCTTCATTGATTAAGGAGAATTAAAATCCTTCCCAGACATCTAATCCCTAAGAGAATATGCCACCTCAAGACCAGTCCCTCAGAAGATGCTTAAAAAAGTTCTAAGCACAGAAATGAAAGAATGACTCCATTCATCACAAAAGCACAAGCAAGCACACAGTTAAAAGACTATACAAATCAAGCACAAAACCTAAAAAGCAAAACAGCCTCTTAACAGCAATATGACAGGAAGAAAACTCCACATATCAATAATTAAGTTAAATGTGAATGGATTGAATGGGCCACTCAAAAGGCATAGAACAGCAAATTTGATAAAGAAACATGATCCAACCTCATGCTGCCTTCAGGAAACCCATTTCACTGCAAAGAACACCCATAGGCTCAAGATAAAGGACTAGAAAAAAATATCTTCCAAGAAAATGGAAAACAAAAATAGCAAAAGTAGTTATTCTTCTATCAAAGCAGGCATTAAGTCAATGAAATTTAAAAAATCACTGAAGGACACTATATAATGACAAAGGCTTAATCCACCAGCAAGAAATATTCATTTTGAATACATATATATCCAACATAGGAGCATCCATATTTATAAAATTATTGCTAATTAAACTAGAAGAGGACATAGACAGTCATACAATTATAGTGACAGACATCGATACCCTGCTAACAGGCCTAGACAGATTATCAAGGTAAAAAATTAACGCGGAAATCCTGAACCTTAACACTCAACCAACTGGACTTCATAGACATCTATAGAACACTTTACCCAACAACTCCAGAATATAAATTCCTCTCATTAGCACATAGAACATATGCCACGATTGATCATATTTTGGGTCATAAATTAGATTGAACAAATTTCAAAAGGTCAAAATTATACCAAGCATCCTCTCAGATTACTGTGAAATAAAAATAAATACCATCACCAACAGGAATCTCTCAAAACACATAAGTACCTGGAAACAAAACAACATACTTCTGAATGATTTTGGGGTTAACTCAAAAGTCAAGACAGAGATAAAAAGATTCCTATAACAAACAGAAACAGTGATATAACATACCAAAACATTTGGGATACCCTGAAATCAATGCTGAAAGGGAAATTTAGAGCATTGCATGCGTATATCAAAAAATAGAGGTATATCAAGTAAACAACCTAATGTCACACATAAGGGTGATGGAAAGTCTACAGCAACTCAGTCCTAAATTTAGTAGAAAATTTGAAATATTAAAACAAAGTCATAGTTGAATAAAATTGAGTCCAAAAAAATTGTAGAAAGGATCAATAAGGCCAGGCATGGTGGCTCAGCCTGTAATCCTAGCAATTTGGGAGGCTGAAGTGACAGGATTACCTGAGCCCAGGGGTTCGAGACCAGCTTGGACAATTTGGTGAAACCTCGTCTCTACAAAAACATCACAAAAATTAGCTAGGCATGGTGGCATGCATCTGTAATTTCAGTTACTTGGAAGACTGAGGCAGAAAGATTACCTATGCCCAGCAGGTCGAAGCTGTGGTGACCGTGAGGATGCCATTGCACTCCAGCTTGGGTGACAGAGCGACACTCCAACTCAGAAAAAAAAAAAAGGATCAACAAAGCAAAAATCTGATTTTTGAAAGGATAAATAAGATTGACAGACCCCAGTCAAATTGGAAAAAAAGGTTCAAATAAACACAATCAGAAATGAAAAAGGCGATATCAGATATCACAAGTGACCCTGAAGAAATTCAAAAGATCGTCAGATTACTAGGAACACCTGTATGCAAATAAACTAGAAATTCTACAGAAAATGAAGAAATTCCCGGCATCACATAACCTCCCAAGACTGAAACAGCAAGAAATCGATGCCCTAAATAGATCAATAGCTATCCAAGAAATTGATTCATTTATAAGAAACCTCTCTGCCAAAAAAGCCCTGAACCAGATGGTCTCTCAGCTGACCTCTACAAAACATACAAAGAGCTGATATCAATCCTATTGAAAGTATTTCAAGCAATTGAGAAGGAAGGAATTCTCCCTACCTCATTCTATGAAGCCAATAACATCCCGATACCCCAGAATGACAAATACTCAGCAGGAAAAGAAAACTACAGGCCAGTTTCACTGATGAACATAAATATGATGAACATAAATGAAAAAATTCTCAAGATTCTTGCAAATCACATCCAACAGCACATTTCCAAAACTATCCATCATTACTAGGTAGTTTTTATTTCTGGGATGCAAGACTGATTCAATATATGTAAATCAATTAATGTAAGCCATCACATAAACAGGTATAAAGCCAAGAACCACATAATTACTCAGACACAAAAAAAACTTTTAATATTTGGGAGGTGGAGGTGAGAGGATTGCCTGAGTTCGGAGGCTCAAGACCAGCCTGGGCAACTTAGTGAGACCTTGTCTCTACAATAAATCAAAAAATTAGCCAGACATGGTGGCATGTGCCTGTAGTTCCAGCTAATTAGAAGGCTGAGGTAGAAGGACTGCCTGAACCCAGCAAGTCAAGGCTGAAGTGGCAGTGAGACTCCGACTCAAAAACAAAACAAAACAAAACAAAAGCTTTCAATAAAATCCAACATCCCTTCTTGATAAAAAGCCTCGGACACCTAGGCATTGAAAGAACACTCCTCAAAATAATAAGAGCCATCTATGACAAATCTGAAGCCAGCATTATACTTAATGGGCAGACACTGGAAACAAGACAGAAATGGAACAAGACAAGCATGCCCAGTCTCACCCCTCCTATTCAACATAGTACAGGAAGTCCTAGCTAAAGCAATCAGGCAGGAGAAAGAAATCAGGGGTATCCAATTAGGAAAATAGGAAGTAAAGTTATTCCTCTTTGCAGGTAATATGATTCTATACCTAGAAAATCCTAGAGAGTCTGTCAGAAAATCTTCTTGCAGTGATAAACGACTTTGATAAAGACTCAGGATACAAAATCATGCACAAAAAATAGTTGTATTTCTATATACCAACAACAAGTAGGCTGAGAACCAAATAAAAAACACAATCCCATTCATAGTAAACACACACACACACACACACACACACACACACACACACACACACACACACACCTCGGCATCCACCCAAAACGGTAAAAGATCTTACAATGAGAACTACAAAACCCTGCTCAAAAACATCAAGGATGACACAAACAAATGGAAAAACAACCTTCATACTCATGGATTTGAAGAATCAATATAGTCAAGATGTCTTTCTACACAAGGCAATCTACATGTTCAATGCAATTTATAACATAATTTCCAGTATCATTTTCCATAGACCTAAAGAGATAATACAGAAATTCATATGGAAGCAAAAAAGATCCCAAATACCTAAAGCAATCTCCAGCAAAGGAAAAAAGCTGGAGGTATCACACTTCCAGACTTTAAACTTTACTACAGGGCTACAGTAACCAAGATAGCATAATACTGGTACAGGAGCAGACACATAGACAGAGAATAGGTCTGTGTCTCTGGAATAGGACAGAGAATCTGAAAATAAAACCACAGAACTTCAAACAACTTCTTTTCAACAAGCCAATGGAAAAAAATATTGGGGGAAAAAAAAAACAATATGTAGCAACTGGTGCTGTGAAAACTGACTGATCACATGCAGAAGAATAAAGCTGCACCTCTACCTATCACCATATACAAAAATTAATTCAAAATTGTTAATAACTTAAATTTGAAACCTTAAACCATAAGAATCTTAGAGAAAACTTAGAAAACAATCCCCATGGACATCAGAGTAGGCAATGAATTCATGGCCAAATCATCAAAAACAAGTGCAGTGAAAGCTAAGATTGACAGACGGGAACTTACCAAACTAAAAAAAGTAACCATCAAAAGAATATAGAGATAACCCACAGAATGGGACAAAATATATGCAATCTCTGCCTCCACAAATGGCCTAACATCCAGGATGTACAAGAAACTCAAATGAAGTGACAGAAAAAAAGCAAACAACCCATTTGAAAGTGGGCAGAGGACATGGATGACAGTTCTCAAAGATAGACATTCAAGCAGCCAAAAAACATGAAAAAGTGTTCAGCCTTGCTTATCATCAGAGAAATACAAATCAAAACTACAATGAGATACCACCTAATACTAGTAAGGATGGCTATCACTAAGAAGTCAAAAAACAACAGGTGTTGGCATAGCTGCAGAGAAAAGGGAATGCTTTTACGCTGTTGGTAGGAATAGAAGTTAGTTCAACCTTTGTGGAAAACAATGTGGTGTTTTCTCAAAGAACTAAAAATTGAACTGCCATATGATTCAGTAATCCCACTTCAGGGAATATACCCAGAGGAACATAACTCAATTCATTAAAAAGATGCCTGCATGTCCCTCTCTCCTGCTGGATCAGGCACAGACATGTCTGATCTGAGAAAATAAATAAATAAATAAAGACACCTGCACATGCATGTTCATTGCAGCAATACTCACAATAGCAAAAACTTGGAACCTGCCCAGATGCCTGCTGAAAGTGGTCTAGATAAAGAAAATATAGTACTTCTATATGATGGAATATTACACAGTCATAAAAAATCATGTCCTTTGTCGCAATATGAATGCAGCTGGAGATGATCATACTAAGTGAACTATCATAGAAACTAAAAACTGAATACTGCATGTTATCACTTATAAGTGGGCCCTGGACACTGTCACATGAGTACAGAGGTGGGGACAGACATTAGACACTGCTAAAAGAGAAAGAGGAGGGATAAGAGAGACACAACCACACACTGGGTACCAGGACCACTAACAGGGAGAGAGAGGGCCTACCAGAAGGCCACACCTCTTTGGCACAAAATTTACTTATGTAGTAAATCCTCACATGTACCCCACAACTAAACTAAACTAAAAAATTTAATTTAATTTTAAAAAGTCATTTTGGTAAGGTCATAGTAGGGTATAAATATGATGCACAGAAAGTAATATTTCATACAAAACAACAAAATGCTAGAGAAAATGAAAATATTTCATCTACAATAACAACAACATCCAGGAGGTTAAGGCCTTTTAGGGCAACTATGCTTCTGGTGCCCCCACAGATTGTATCCATAAGCAACGGAGACCATCCCCTTAGCAGGTTTGCTGTTATCAGGTGTTTCATGGGCACTTGGTGTTTAGGTCACTAATTGTGGCTGCCAATTGGGGTGCCCCTTTGACCCTCTGGTTCTGCTGCCCTCCATGCTGGCACCTATTTTATTTGGTCAAAAAACCCTTAAAACCTTTTTTAATAGCTTATATATATAAAACTTTTACCTACTGTCTCTGTTTGTGACAGTTTGATGCAAAATCCTTTAGAGTGAACAGACTACATGGACATGCAATGATCCACCCCTACAAATATAAATGAATAGGAACAGAGCATTACACATTCATGTGGCCCACCTGAAGTTGTCACAAAAACACTTATAAATTGTTAAAGTGTAGTCTTAGTTGTGAGGTGTGGACAGTCCACGTGAGCACAAAGAGAATGGAAACCAACCACTCTTACAAGTTTTCACTCTCTCCAGGCTCCATAGAACACCCAATATGAAATTTATCTGCCAGGAAAAGTAACTCAAAAAATGACTTGAGTGTGCTAAGCAGGCACAACAGATGATTTAACCTTAAAATTAAATACACGAGCACTCCACTAAAATTTTAAAATTATCTGTAAAATGCTTATGCACTTAACCCCAAGGCCAGCTGTTTGGAACCAATAACTTTAAATTAGTCATTTTTGTAACAAAGCAGTTATATAAATAATCATAATTTTGATCTTGGCTAGGCTTATATCTTTACAATGTCTATGTCATACCTTGATATTTTAAAATCTAGGATTTAACATAAATGTCACAAAACCACCAGTAGACTTAGACAACCATGTGTGTTGACAATTTTTAAGATATATTTTATATTTTTGTTATTTACCAAAAATGATTAACTTGAAAAGCATTTTATGAGCACTGATTTACTTAAAGGCCAACTTGGTAGTATGCTGGATAAAAAATATATGGAATGCTTACATATATATATGTAAGCATTATTAAACAAATTTAGATTTAAGAATGTTTTTTAAACTTCAACCATGAAAAAATAATAAATTTATTATTACTTTTAAGATATTTAAATTTGAATTATATTTTTTAACAAAATTGGAACCAGATTGTTCCAAACTAAGCTTTGTCTCAATAGGCAGTTTAATAAAAGCTGTGTAGTTTTAAATGAGTTTTTAATCTGCTACAGTTATTTCCAGCTTTACTAGTAGAGGGCAGGACCAGAACTGATTTGGGGTTCTCTGTCTTTGGGTGATGAGGGCAATTTTTTACCCAATGTCCCAGTTCTTTACAGTAGGCACATTGATTCTTAGCTAGTTGGATGCATCCAGTTTCCGTCTATCCTTTTTTTAATTTCTTGTGTGGTTTTGTGCCAATTTTTTAGCTGAGTTGGGAGGCCTACATGGCAGCAACTAGTACTTTTGTTTGCTGTTTTGTTGCTCTAACTTTTGATTTTTCTGTTTCTGTTTCTCAGCATCACTGTTGTTAAAAACTTTTTGGGCTACCTTGAGTAACTCAGAAATGTTTATTCTGGCAAAACCCTCAAGTGTCTGTAACTTTTTCTGGATGTCTATAGTCACTTGAGCCACAAAAGCCAAATTGATAGCCCAGGCATTCTCAGGTGCCGAGGAGTCAAACAAGGTATAAATATGGAACGTCTCCTGAAGACACTCAAGAAATGCCCCCGGTGACTTCTCAGGACCCTGAATTATCTCAGTAGTTTTATAAAGATTAATAGGTTTTCGGGCTGCTCCCTTCAGACCGGCTAATAGAGTCCAGTGATAACTGTCTAATGCTCCAGACCCTGTCAGAGTGTTAGGGTCCCAGTTCGGATGGGAGGAGGGGAAAACCTTATTCAGCATTTCTTGATTTTCCTCCTCCTTATCATTAGCCAATGTTAAAAAAAAACTTCTTGGCCTCAGCCATGATACATTCCCGCTCTTCAGAGGTAAAAATGGTTAAAAGGAGCTGCTGGCAATTATCCCAGGTGGCAGTTTTCTTAGAATTGAGGGGTTCCAGTGGTGGAGAGTGTGGAACACAAGGATTACAACAATCTGGCTTATTGAGAGACTTAGAAACCAGAATTTGACTGGGAGTTTTCAAGGCACATACCTTGAGCCAAGGTAAAAGGCTTTGGACCAGAGATAACCATTGGTCAATATAGGGAAACTGGTCAGGGTGACCAGGAGACCCTGTATCTGGGTGTCCAGTAACAATTTTCCAGACAGCCTGAGTAACATGAACATCCAGAGACCCTGTAGAGGGCCATTCAACATTAAATGAAGGCCATTCGATTTTGCAGAGGATCCGGAGTCCACCTTTTGAGAGGCGGACCCCGTAATTTTCCACAAACCTGACAGAGAAGTTTCTTATTATACAGTCCAGGGAAACTGGAGGGCTTTGAAGCCTGTTTCCCCATGTTGTAAATACCAGTAAAACTCAGGAGGCATCTGATGAGTGTAGACCTCCAACCAAAAAGAGATAAATAAAAGTCAGAAGAAGTTTCTGACCTGATGACCGATCAGAAAGTGCAACAGAAGCAAGCCCTGTAGCAAAGAGCACAAAAAGAGTGCAAAGGAAAGAAAGGGGCCAAGGATGACAAGAATCTGGAAATGTCATAAGCAGTCAGAAGTTAAAGTGGGTACCCAAACAGAAACTAGATACTAAACAGAGATACTGTTCTACCAACATCTTGGGTCACTGAGCAGAGTATAAGGAGCAGTCTCGGCAGGCTCCATCCTTCTCAGTAGAGTTGTGATCACAACCAGAACAAAATGGAAGCTTACCTCCTGGGAGATTGCACACAGACTCAGGTTCTTTTAGGCGAGAGGAAATCAGCAGTTGTTCCAACTCCCTCCAAGCTAGATGAGAGGTTATGGGGCCCTGGAATGAGTGAGGGGGCGCCTCCCCTATAACTTCTCCACTGAGCAGGGGAATGCCGGAGTGAGGCCACCTTCCGAGTTTGGTGATATCTCACTGGGGCCTCCAAATGTCGTGACCGGAATGCGAGAAAGACATCGCCAACATGCTGAGAGTCGAATTATGAGTCCTTTATTAGCCGGCGGTCGAGAGTGAACTAGTGTTCAAAGTATTCTTGACCCCAGATGAAGCAGGAAGAGGGTTTATAAAGGCAGAAACCACTGGGCTACATAGCATGGGTTACAAACATAAGGAACACCAAAATTAAGAGGAGAGCAAAATGTGCAAACATATACAGATAAATATGGAACTAATGGTTGGGGAGTTTCTGATGTTTTGGGAAAACAAGGGTGTAGGTCCCCAGTTACAGAAGGGTTATAACCTATGATTATGGGAAGGTTGTGTAGGGGATCATCTCTGGGTTAAAACAGATAAAATGGAGAATTTGTTACACCATTAAAATACTTATATTTAATTAAACAGTTGTAGGCTGTTAGTTTCCAGATGGATATTTCATTATGATAAATATCCAAGGTTCACTTATGAGTGAGTACTTATGGTACTCAGAAGATCTCCGTATTTCAATGTCAATATATTCTCAGCAAAAAATCTAGCCTAGACACCTCAAGAAACACAGAAAACGTAGACCAAGAAATCCTGGACTCGGGGCTTAAAATCCCAACAGCTTTGAGGTAACTAGGCTGGCTCATAGAGAAAGTTTCACTTGCACAGTCCCTTTAAGGGTAAGTGAAGCAGCTGTAATGTTCCCTAAAGAGACTTCCCTAAGGTTTCTAGATCTTTTCACAGCTTCATGCCTTTCTGCTGCTCTCCAAAATATCTCTACAGATAGCTTAATCACAGATAACTCTCCAGATTTGCCAGAGCACAAAGTATGTATGGAAAGGCAGAAGAGGAAGAACCTAGTTCTACAAGAGAGAACCAGAGTGTTCTCTTCTTTTTAAGTGTGTTACAGAGTACTTATTAGCACAGCTGTAATGCAGTGCTATTGACTTTACATTAAACTAAATGTTTTATATCAAGTAACATAAGATTTATAAAAAATTGTGAATACATATTTAAGGTGATGTCGCTCTTAATTTTTTGTAAGCCTTTTATGTATGTCTTGTAGAAGTTTATAATTTTCTTTATAGAGATCTTACACATATTTCATGGAGTTTACCTACAGGTTTTCTTTTTAATTATTTTATTATTTGGGAGAAATATTAAAAGAGTTTATTTTATTAGGTTTTCTGACTGACCATTTTTTACATATAGATTTTTGTATTTTTGTATTGTGTTCCTGATTTTTATAATATGATTTTATATTTACCTAATTTATTGATTTCTATAATTTCTATTGTCTAGCTTATTTTTTCTCTAGGGAGTTTCATATAAACAGAAAGATCATATAATTTTGTCCTTTTGTTTTCAATAGTTACCTTTCTTATCTAAATGCATTGTCTAATAGTCAGGAATTATAATAAATTAAACTGGTAATATTTCTTGATTGTAATCAGAAAAATATGATACTTTCTGGAGAATAATGTAGAGTTTTCTTTTTTTTAACTTTTAATTTTTTTATTTTAAATATGTAGGGTACAATTCAGGTTTAGGTATACAAATGTTCATTATACAGGTACCCTTGTTGATGAGGTGTGCTCCCCTTCTCCAGGCAGATTCCCACTACTGCCAATCCCGCCTCCCCATCCCCCACCCCTGCTCACTCCCACACCCCCACAGTTTCCTGCTACTGCCACTTCTTTTCTTATAGTATTACCATAGTTGTTCAAGGTCTGCTTAGGAGTGAGAACATGCGATACTCAGTTCTTTGTTTCTGTGAAAAATCACTCAGTATTATAGACTCTAAGTCCGTCCAGGTTGCTGTGAAGTTCATGATTTTGTTCTTCTTTATGGCTGCGTAATATTCCATTGTGTATATGTACCACATTTTTTAAATTCAGTCCTCTTTTGATGGGCAGCATGGTTAGTTCCATGTTCTTGTTATTGAGAACAATGCTGCAATAAGCATACATGTGCAGGTATCTTTTTTGTAGAATGATTTGAGTTCTTCCGGGTATATTCCCAGTAGGGGGATAATGCAGAGTTTTCATTTGACATATGTAACTCTGAGATCAGTTAAGAGTTGTTAATTAAAAATATAAATATTGGCTTTAACAATTACATTTTAGTAGCAACTGAGATGTGTACATGCTCTTCCCCACCTCTTTTACTTATTATGGTAAATCACATTGAAATTCAGAACGTACCACTGCAAAATATGTCATTCTGGAACCATTTTGAATTAAAGACACTTGAAAAACAGCAGGTTCAAGAACACTCGGACCCTTCTTTGCTTCCTAAAAGCAGGAAAGGAAAGATTCCCTTCCTATATCAGAAGTGAAGCATCATTCTTCTCATCAAGGACAGGAAATTGAGGCCAAGGGAAATCTGTACAAACCTTATCACACTAACCATTCCTAGTCACTCCTGCACCCAACTAGCTACCCAGACTCAAACTCCTTTGCCTTATCACATCTTCACAATTTATAGCACTGTGTCCAATTCAGCATATAAATGTTCCACTCTGTGTCTTTGGGTCTTTTTTTTCCTTACGAAGGCACCTGTGCACATAAAACTTGTATTCAATAGATTTTTATTCTTTCTACCTGATGATCTGTCTTATGTCAGGCCCAGCCGAAAAACCCTAAGAGGGAGGGTACCAGTAATGTTTTGACTCCCCTACAGCTTTACATATTTCTCATCAGCAACCATAGAATTTCATGGAACAGCAGAATAACATCTTCAAGGTTCTGAGGCAAAAATAACTGTCATTTAAAAATACTGTGCTCAGATAAACTGTTTTTTTTTGGTAAGGGTGAAATTAATAATTTTGGGACAAAGACTGAGACATTTTACCACTCAGATAAATTCTGAATGAATTATTATTAAAGAATGTATTGGAATAGGAGAATTGAACTCAGAAAAAGATTGGGACGCAACAAGCAACAATATTTCAAAAGGAAATGTTAGACATGTAAAATAATCTAAATAAATGCATTACCTTAAAAAATAACAATAACAATACAGTAATATCTCTTGGGGTAATTTTTTAAAAGCAATTAATCAAAAAAACTAGATAATAGCTGTAGAAGACAAAAGGGACTGAACCAAAATAAAGCATGTTCCTGTTCCTGCATTGTTTATAAGAATGGTAGGCATATTAACAAAATTACATTTTCTTAAGTCTATTGTACATTTTATTACATTAAATGAAACCACTAAAGTAATAAAATTAATGTAGGAAAAAGGGGTAATAATTTTAAAAACCAGCACATCCAATGGAAAGCAGAAATTATAAAAGAAAAAAGGAAAGGCATGGCAAATTAGAATGCAAAATAAAATACTAGGAACGAGTCCAAAAAATCAGATATCAAGATAAAGGGTAATGAATTAAATTTGCCAATTAAAAGATTAGTAATTAAAAAAACAGCTGTATCTTAGTAATAAAATAGGTATAATTTATTGGCACAGAATATTTAGAAGAAAAGGAAGGCAGAGATGAGAGGATTGCCTGAGCCTATGGTTTCGAGACCAGCCTGGGCAACTTGGTGAGATCTTGTCTCTACAATAAATTAAAAAATTAGCCAGGTGTGGTGCTGCGCGCCTGAAGTTCCAGTGGAAGGTTGAGGTGGAAGGATCACCTGAGTCTAGCAGGTTGAGGCTGGGGTGGCCGTGAGCATACCACTGCACTCCAGCCTGCGCTGCAGTGAAATTTCTACTAAAAAACAAAACAAAAACAAACAAACAAAAAACATTCCAGACAGCACTACAGTCTGTACAAACAAACCTCATTACACTAACCCTTATTTTCTTAGTCACTTCTTTACCCAATTGACTACCTGGACTACTTTCTAAAACTTTGTTTTACCATATCAACAGATGAGATATTATTTAATGGAAAAAATCATTTGGTAAAATCATTATTTTAAAATAAAAAAAAAATTCTCTAGAAATTCTTCCTTTTGTTAACACTAAAAAATATAGCTTCATCTATAAAAAAAAACACATTAGCAGAAATATAGAGAAGTGGATACATTCACAATTTTAGTATATATTTTAAAATATCTGTCTTGGAAAAAGAAAATCACTCCTACATATTTGGATGGTAAAGACACACCAGAGAATAAATCGTGTGTGAATAGCAAAACCACCTACCTCTGTCTCTTGTGTCTCTCTGCCTGTCTGTGTCTTGGTGCCTCTGTCTTAGAAACTAGCAGCATTAATTGCCTTTTATATGCTTGAGTCCCAGAGTCCTGTGAGCTCTTGT
The DNA here is from genome assembly GCA_963574415.1 of Tarsius wallacei. NCBI lineage: Eukaryota > Metazoa > Chordata > Mammalia > Primates > Tarsiidae > Tarsius > Tarsius wallacei. The sequence continues at coordinate 5,657 of CAUYQG010270326.1, read as the reverse complement.
TTCTGAATACTAGACTCATCAATTTATGTTTTCTTTTTTCCACAAATATTGAGTACTTGCAAAATACAAGGCACAGTTCTAATCAACGTTTCACTTTTATAAACAAGGCTCAAACAAACATTTATATGTACATAGTGTTTTGTTAATCCTGCAGTATGACCTTGATACATATTTCCAGCATTGGAGAGAAGATGCTGAACAAATTACATAAGGCCCTGTCCCGCTGGAGCTCACGTCCCTCATTCTCATTCATAGCTCACATAGCCCCCCATCATCAAGTCTTACATACCTAATGCCTTCTCCCCTTTGCATTTTCTCTAATTAACATCTCTCAACTGCTCCCCCTAGCCTTTAGAGAAAAGCTTAGCTTTCCATATCTTGACTAGCAGTGGGAATCTAGTCCCTGCCTATATCACTGTGCTCTTATCACACTCGTGTATGCTAGTCATATCAATTTACTTTCAGTTCCTTGAACCTATTTTTCCTTAATTCATCTATGTCTTTATTAGTTGTACGACTTCTCTGGAATCTTCCTCTTGCCCTTCTTTATTTTGTTATTTTCTGCAGATCATTCAAGTTTATGCTCATAAATTACATCATTTGTAAAGTTTCCTTGACCATTCCCCCCATCTTAGAGTCATTTAGATGTCCCTCTTTGTGTACCTGTCATGCCCTGGATGAATCTCAATTATAGCACTTAACATGTGCAAGAGAAAGTTGTTCATTTGTGTCCCCATCTCTTCTAATAAACTATAAAGCTTTTGGTAATATTTAATTGTTTAGTTGGTCACAGTGCCTAAAACACAGAATATAGTAATTAATATAATTTCAGTTTAATGCATTAATAATTTCATTTTTTCTGTATTCCAGTTGTGTACTTTTTAGTATTTTAATTATAAGGTAAGAACAACATAGAAAATTGAGTGAAAAAAGGGAACTCATGATTCCTTCATTTTAACAGATTTATCCTTCATGCATATAGGACATTTTATATTTCAATATTATGATTTTTTAAAGACCATATCATTAGATTTTAAGGTAGTGATGACATTTTATAACTCCTACTTTCAATAAGTGCATGAAGACATTTATTGAGCATTTACATTGTGCCACACAGTTCTAAGTACTTTATGCATTTGATCTTACTTAATTCACAAAAAAATCCTGCAGTTAGGTACTATTATTATATCCATTTTACAGATGAGGAGATCAAACTTCGTTGTGGTCATAGAGCTAGCACTGAAGCCAGCATTTCAACCCAGGCAGTTTGACTATAAAGTCAACCCTAACTACTACTATAGTGGAGTAGAAGTATCATAATTTAGTTAAATATACCATTCTCCCATTGCTTACTATTCAGTCTGATTCCAGCATTTCATTACTACAGTCAATGCTATAAGGAACATCTGGGTGCAAATAGCTGTCCTTCCATCTGAAATATTTGCTTAAACCACTTCTAGATATAGAATAATTGGGTCAAGGAGTTTGCAAAATGTTATGGCTTTTTCTGCATATTGTTAAATTACTCTTCCAGATGATTGCAGAAGGAGGCCATCAGCAAAGCATGAAAGTATATCTGTTTTATTTTGCCTTCACAGATTTGGTATTATTTAAAAAAAAATTTACTTAGTTGGTAAAGTGCTAACCTATTATTTTAATTTGCAATTCTCTTCATCAAAGTGAGACTGAACATTTCTATATGTATGGAAACGACATGTCATTTAATGACAAGGATACGTTCTGAAAAATGCATCATTAAATGAGTTTGTTGTTGTGTGGACATCCTAGAGTATACTTACACAAACTTAGATGGTAGAGCCTACTACATAACTAAGCTAAGGGTATGGCCTATTACTCCTAGGCTACAAATCTGTACAGCATGTTACTGTACTGAATACTATAGGGAACTACAACATAATGGTAAGTTTGGGGGTATCTAAAAATACATAAATATATAAATATTATTTTATTTTATAAAAATACATAAATATAGAAAAGTACACTAAACAAATGATCTTAAGGGACCACTGACTAAAAAAAACATTGTTATGTAGCAATTACTATATACTTTTGTTTTTTCCAGTTAATCCTATCTTATGAAATGTCTCTTTGGGTGACTCTACTAATAAATAGTTTAAATAGCAGATTCAAATTAGTTGTTTTCTAATATCATAAAACTTAAGTTATGCAAGTTAAGGCCTGTAATAGAATATTTGCCAAATCTGAACAAATTGATTATATAATGTAGTCAATGACAGTCTGTTAATTTTTTTTTAACTGTTTCTTGACAAAGAACATATTTCTCATTGACTTGAAATATGGTCATACATGAGTACCTTAAAATCAAATATAGTCATAGCTAACATCAAAGGGAGTCTAGTAGACATTACACAAGAAAATGTATACAATTTTTTCTGCATCTCTGAAATGACGCTGGAGAAAATGTACAGTGAAATTATGAATGCTGTATTTAATACTTCTAGGGAGGAAAAGTAGAAACCAGGGCTTAAAATATATATCCAGACTTTAACCTCTCAGTAACCTGGAAAAAAATATAAAAATGATGTTTAGATGAGAAACAGTGGTGGAACACCCACAGATGCCTGTACAGAGCTTATTCTCATTGTTATATCTGCCTCCTGTCAGCGTGGGAATTAGACAGCCCTGCTCTAAAACCCAGCTCTGCTACTTCTAATCTGAGTGTTCTTGAACCAGTAACCTAATCTCTCTGTGCCTCAGTCTCCTCACTGGTACATGGTAATACCTATCTCACAGGATTATTGTGGGGATCAAACTGAGATTGCATCAGTAAAGAATCTGGCACATGCACATGCTCAAATATGTTAGTCCTTTTCTTCATCTAGAGCAGTGGTTTTCAATCAGGGGTGATTTCTCTCCCCACTGGATACTTGGTAATATCAAGAGGCATTTTTGGTTGTGACAACTTGACGGTGGTACTGGCATCTCATGGTAGAGGCCGGGGTGCTACTAAACATCTTACAACACCCAGAACAACTCCTGAGAACAAAGAATTATCTTCTCCAAAGTGCTATATGAACCAAGCTTGAAAAATCCTTATGTAGAGAAATCTAACTTCATAACATACCTTTGCTCAGAATCAGCTCTGTGTTGAATTATATTGGAATTTCTGGAAATATGTCAAAATATAAGGCCTTGCCATTCGGTCAAATAGTGAAACTATTGTTTATAACAGTCTGCAACTCGGGGATAGGAGAGAGTGAGGGAAGTGCAGAGAACATACCTTTTTTCAGTTTAGATTAGCAATCCTACTCTGCATTTCTAAAGGACACAGAGCACTTCAGACATCCTTTGGCTGCCTGCGTGCTAGTGGAGCAATCCAGAGTCAACTTCCTAGGACTTGTCATCCCTTAATTTAGCCTGGCTTTAAAAAAAAATGAACTGGACTTGTTGAAGTGTTGGCCTGTGCGGTGATAGATGCTGGAGCCATGGAGGTTTTGCCCTTTTCCACAGAGTGAGCCTATGCCAGAACAGCTCTCACTTCTGACCTTCAGAACCTCTCCTCCCTCAGTCCTAGGAATTTCCTGTTCTTAACCGTGGGGGAAAGAGGAGTCAGTTCTGTCCACTGACTATGGTTGATGACTCCTGGGAGAAAAGGTCTTTGAGTCAGAAGTCCTGGGTTTGAGTCCTGACTCTGCTCCTTCCTTCCTGAGGGGCCTGGGGAAAGTCTTTTGACATTTCTAGCCTCCATCTTCTTTTTTGTAGCATGAAAGAAAGAACCCCTCATGAGGTTTATGTGGACGTTAGCTGTTTGGTGTTTTGCAAACATAAATCATAATTCCCCTCTCTTTTGCTTATTGAGTCCTGCCTGCCCAGATGCTGTCTGGCCAAGCTCAGAATCTGCCAGAAAATTACCATTGTGTGACCTTAAATTGACAGCTAGAGGCAGGTGGATTCACACTTCAGAGCACCTACTGTGTGTCCATTCTAAATTCATCACATCATGCCCACTGTTTAAGACACGAGTCTAGAAAAACACTCGAAGGGCAGCCAAGGGGCTGAGAGTGTGCTGAGTGCCTGGGAACCCAATTACTGCCTCCTCCACTGCCTGTGCCTGTCTTCAGTTAGGTAGGGAGTTTGGCTTTGAACACACTCCCTTCTCAAGGTTATAACTTGTGTTTAGAAAGAAAGCCCACACCAGGCATCTGCAATGGCATAAAATTTGGAGTTATGACTTCTGTCAGATCAGAAGTTTACTGGAAACATTTCATAAAATAGTAGGAACCCCAGTGGGGCTAATTTTAGGGATTTTCTTCTGTGCAGTTAGTTTCTAAAAGAAATCATGGACTATATAATTGAAACTTTTGTGTAGTATTGTATAGCAATGGTGAGTAACCTTGTCAGTGGACCATCAGAGAGGGACAGCAATAGCAAGTATTGGGCTCCCTGCCTGTGGAGGAGAAGATCCAAGTAGCCGTGACCCCACTCCCTCAGGGGAAAGGGCACCCTACTGCACATGGTCCAGAAATATTTCTTTCTCTAAGGGAAAAGGTACAGGCATTGTACACAAGCATGAATTTTAAAATTCAGTAAAATTTGGAGTAAAATAAATATATGCTTGGAGAGCACTTTCTCTTCTTGCCACATCTTATAACCGATTCTACTTAGGTAAGTCCTGCATTCCAGAGAGCAGCTGAAAAGCTGAGAGAAAGGCCACTACACCTTTCAAACATTTACTTATGCAGGTGTATGGGAGTAGCCTGGGTCCAACCTTATCCAGCTGTGGGAAAAAGAAAAAGAAAACACAATTCTTACTTTTCATCAGGTATCCAGAGCTGGAAGGCAGAGGGAAGCACCAACACTTGTGTGTTCTCTGAGGTAGTCTCCTCTAAACCAACTCAAAAAGAGTCAGAGAATTGGTGATCAAATAAAGGATTCTTCTTAACCTTGTCTGAGGACATGCTTTTCTGGATCTAGAAGTTCCTGTCAGAGGCCCATGTTACTCCAGTGTCATGTAAGCTGAAAATAGGGTCTCTCCTGTCACAAGGAGGAAATCTGCACTTATCCTATCAGAAAAGTCATTGTGGTTTCTTCAGAATCAAACGTTGCTTCAGGGTGCAATAGAGGGTCCAGGATTGGAGGCCACATTAACTGTGGGACTATCTCACAGGTGTATAAAGGCATGTGATATGACTGATCCATTCTCTGAACCTCTTTTTTGCTGTCTTGTCTTTCAGTCAGCAGAGTTCTGGGGTTCAAGAGAGGTCAGATAGTGGCAAGAATTGGAATCTGAGGTTGTAAGAATTTTAATTTAGTGAGTGTATCTTCTAAGTAGATCAACATTTCTAGTGAGATATGGAGGACTTGAAAACACACACACAAGCCGGGCTCGGTGGCTCAGCCTGTAATCCCGCACCTTTGGGAGGCTGAGGTGAGTGGATTGCCTGAGCCTGCGGGTCGAGACCCGCCTGGGCAACTTGGCGAGACCTCATCTCTACAATACATAAAAAAATCAGCCGGGCATGGTAGCGCGTGCCTGTAGTTCCAGCTACTCAGAAGGCTGAGGCGGAAGGATCGCCGGAGCCCAGCAAGTCGAGGCTGCGGTGGCCGGGAGCGGCCACTGCACTCCAGTCTGGGCGACAGAGTGAGACTCCAACTCAAAAAAAAAAAAAAAAAGA
>CAUYQG010270315.1:0-19317 GCA_963574415.1 Tarsius wallacei | reverse complement strand
ACTCAAATCATTCTGCAAAAACGATACCTGCACACACATGTTTGTTGCAGCTCTATTCACAATAACAAAAACATGGAACCAACCATGCTGCCCATCGATGCTGGACTGGATTTAAAAAAATGTGGCACATAGACACAATGGAATATTATGCAATCATAAAAAGAACAAAATTACAAACTTTGCAGCAACCTGGATGGAATTAGAGTCTATAATACTGAGTGATCTTTCACAGAAACAAAGAACTGAGTGTCACATGTTCTCACTCATAAGTGAACCTTGAACAACTATCGAAATACTATAAGAAAAGGATTGACAGTAGCAGGAAACTGTGGGGAGTGGGGAGGTGGGATTGGCAGTAGTGGGAAGAGGGGGCACACCTCATCAACAAGGATGACTGCATAATGAATATTTATATACCTAACCCTGAATTGTACCCACGATTTTAAAATAAAAAACTTTAAAAGTTAAAAAAAGTTAAAAAAAGTTAAAAAAAGAAAGATAATATACTGTATAAGATATATAAACAATAGTAAAATATGCTCACATTCTACTTAGGAAAAGCAATAGTCCATGTATTTTTTTAAAAAAACAGATGCTGACGAGGATGCAGAGAGTATTATGCAGCCATAAAGAGGGACAAACATAAGGACTTCACAGCAACTTGGATGGATTTAGAGGTGATCACACTCAGTGATCTATCACAGAAACAAAAAAACAGAGTACCATATGTTCTCAATCATAAGTAGAATTTGAACAATTCTAATACTATAAGAAAGTGATTGGCAGTAGTGGGAAACTTTCAGGGGAGGGAGGTAGGATTGGCTGTTGAGGGAAACTGCTAGGCGAGGGAGGGGCACACTTCATCAACAAGGGTACCTGCATAATCAACATTTGTATACCTAACCCTGAATTGTACCCCACATTTTTATTAAAAAAAAAAAAAGAATATATTTCAGTCATACTCTAAATTCTCATTTTGCTTCCTTCTGACTTTCCCCCCTTTTTTTTTGAGTTGGAATCTCACTCTGTCGTCCATGCTGGAGTGTCACACTCAATGGCAACTCTAGCATCGACCTGCTGGGCTTGGCGATCCTTCAGCCTCAGCCTTCCAAGTAGCCGGAACTACAGCTGCGTGCTACTACACCTGGCTAATTTTTGATTTTTATCATAGAGACAAGGTCTTGTCAAGTTGCCCGGGCTGGTCTTGAACCTGCGGACTCAGGCAATCCACTCACCTTGTCCTCCCAAGGTACTGGGATTACAGGCTGAGCCACCCAGCCCGGCCCTGACTTTCTCTTTTTGATGCTTCCCCTCCTTGGACTCCACTGAAACTACTCTTGCCAAGGTCACCAGAAACCTTTTTTTTGAAAGCAGGATTTATTGAGAAAACAGAAAAGCTCCCACAGTGGAAGAGGACCTAAGGGCATTGCCCCAGAGATCTTCTTGCTACCAAATCCAGTTGGCGCTTCTCAACTCAATCTTTATCTTTAAGTGACCACATGGTAGCATTGGGCCCTATTAAAACTCTCTGCTCCTTTGGCATCTCCACACCCTTGGGTTTTTCTCCTGCTTCTCGATTTCACCTTCTCAGCTTTTTTTAGGGATCCCTTCTCTTCTGCCTTGTCCTTAAATGCCGGTGCTCCTCTGGGTTCTGCCTCAGGCACTGTTCTCATTCAACATCCTTTTTCTGGGTGATCTCCACTGCCCCCTGGCTTTAGTCTCTCCCTTCAAACTGGTGACTCCCAGGTCCTTATATTTAGTCCAGATTTCTATCTTCAGATTTCTATCCATGGACTCATTGTCTAAATGCCCCTGGGCCATCTCCACTGGGATGGCCCATAGACAACTGAACCTCAGCTTGTCCCAGTCTCAACTCACCCTTGTCTCTCTTTCTCCATGCCAAACCACTGAGTGAATGGCCCTGTCTTCCTTTCAGTTGCTATTTCCAGAAACCAGAAAACCACCCATAACTCATGTCCCAGTCTCTTACCAAATCCCTTTGGTTCTATATTCTAAATAGATTCCATGGCCAAGTTGTGCTTTATATGTGTTAACTAAATTTTGCAACAACTTAAATGAGGTGCGGATGCTATCACCCCCATTTTACAGATGAGGTAACTGAGATTCAAAGAGGTTTATTAGCTTGTCTAAGGTAACACAACTGGCAAGTTGTAGGGCTGTTCCCCCCGTCTTATCCATAGTAGGCTGTATTTACTTGCAAGTTCTTTGATCTTGCTGTTGTTATGAGGTACTCCAGTGACTCTATAACTTTATTATGGATGGAAATCACTTGATCAGTTTGTTTAAAATTCATGTTTTAAATTGGTATGTCTGGCATGGGCTGAGTAGTGTTCATTTTTTACAAGCTTCCATTTTGAAAGTGGCTTTTAATTCCTTATGTGTTTCTTATTTAGTCTCTTGAAGAAATACAAACAAGAAAAGAACAGGGATGTTTGCTTTTATGTAATCCTTTTTTTGTATGACATTTTGAATCATTTTGTCTTTCCCTGAGCTTCTGGCACTTTTGCTTACTCCCCATGACTTCTCAAAGATTCCATCCGGCAAGTTTCTGATAAGATTACATCTAGCTTGCCCGTATCCTCAGATGTAATTAACCTAAGTCTGGGAGCTTTGATTTTCTTAATGTTGTAAAAGAGTACTTTCCCTAATGTATAGCCCTGGCAACACCATCTTTATGATTCCAAACAAGAAACAATAACAACAGAAAATCTTCAGCATCTCTCTTTTGCCTATGGAATAAAATAAGTACTTTTTAGACATTCAAGGCTTTCCACAGTCTTACTCCAGTCTGTCTCTGAGCCTTGGCTTATGTGACTCATGATCCAGCAGACAGGCCTTTACCCACCATTACCCAGGCCTCTGGGACTTCCTTGGACCTTTCATCCTTCTAGAATGCCCTCTTGAAATATGCCTCTGCTGAGCCTCAGTTCTTCCACGCAGCCTTACCAGATTCCCCAATGGGAAGTCATCTTTCATTCTTTAGAGTCATACAGATCTTTGCATTTCTTTGTGGTGCCAGTCATATTGTACATTGTGGTTACTTGTGGGCATTTCTGACTTTCCTAGTGGGAATGGATCATGGTGACTTTCTTGCTGTATCTCCAGCAGTACTTAGCTCATTGTCAGGTGTCCACAGATGAACTAGAAGATTAGTTTTGCTAAAAATCTGATATCTGATCAATTATCTTATTTCTTCTTAAATTTTTAATGTTACTTACTTACTGATATCTGATCAATTATCTTATTTCTTCTTAAATTTTTAATGTTACTTCCTAGTCTGTCTGTATATATGTGCATGTGCATACTGATAAACTTTTAATACACTTCTATGATTATAAAAGGAATGCATATGCATTATAGAACATTTGAAATACACTGAAAAGCACAGAGAGGAAAATTAAATTCATCTGTATCCTACCACCTACACATAATCACTATTAAGATTTAGTATACATTCTTTTAGTAATTATATTTATATACAAAATGGGCTTATATGTTTTATTGTGCTTCTTTACTTAAAAACAAAGTATTATCTTTTGAAGGCATAAATACAATGTTGTTTCCTCATATTCCAATCTCTCTTTTCTTCTTTATGTCTAATGGCATTGGCTGTGACCTCCAAAACAATAGTAAATAGCAGTAGTTGAAGGCTTCCTTTTTCTGAAGCTTGGGTATATTTTTTAGGTAGTATATGAGGGTATCTATCCTTAATCAGTACATATCTGAGAATGTCTCTGATTTATTGTTTCCACAAGAACAACTTGGCTGGTTTTAAAATTTCTGAGTCATCACCTTTTTCTCTTAAAACTTCACAAATTTTGATCTGTTACTTTATTAGTTTCCCAGGCCTGCTGTAACAGATTACCACAAACTGGGTGGCTGGGTGGCTTAAAACAACAAAAAATTTATTCTCTTTCAGTTCCAGAGGCTAAAAGTTTGAAATCAAGATGTGACAGGGACATTCTCCCCCTGAGGAAGGGCTCTAGGTTAGAATCCTTCCTTGTCTCTTCCAATTTCTGGGGTTTCCAGCAATCCTCAATAACCTTTGACTTGTGACTGCATCACTCCAACTCTGCCTCTGCCATTAGTTGGCCTTCTTCCCTGCATTTCTGTATCTAAATCTACTCTTTTCTCTTAGAGACACCAGTCATTGGGTTTAAAGCCTATCCAAATCCAGTAAGACTTCATCTTAACAAATTACATTTGCAAAGACCCCATTTGCAAATAAGGTGGACCTAAATTTTGGGAGACACTATTCAACCCAGTATGGTTATCTTCTGCCCTTTTGTGTTCTGAAGAGAAGTCTGAGGCTATTCCAATTTACTTTCTTTCTTGGTAATCTTTCCTGCCTGGGTTTTTCTTAGACTTAAAAAAAATCTTTTATTTTTAAAATGCTTCCCATAATCTCTCTCTACATTTCTCTGTTCATTAATTTTGTCTTGAAAAAGTGTGTCTGTGTGATTCTTAGACCCAGGCCTTTAGTCAGGTATAAAGACTTTCTTCTGTTATATCTTTGATTATTGCATATCTTTTCTCAGTCCTCTGTGGCTGTCTTTTATTTTTCCTTTTTATTTTCATTTTGTTTTGTTCATTTCCATTGACTGTTCAACAGCTAAAATGATGAAGATATTGCTTTTCTGGTTTTCTAAAATTAAAATTTTGTTTTCCTCTTCAGATGAGGATTTTAATCCTACATTTGCACTTTTTGGTCCTCATTCATTTCACCTACTTAGACACAGTTTATATATGGTTGCAAAGGGATCAAGTCTTCTGTCTTCCTGAGGACAGCAATGGCTATTCTAAAATTTTATTTTGGTTTCATAATAAAGAATGGTTAGAGATATTTTTCCTTTTCTAGTTTTCAGGATCATGTGTAGCATTTTTCATAGCTCCCATGTTGTTGTTGTTGTTTCCTTTTTATAAAAATCTTCAAACAGAAACAAAAAGCTATCAGACCTTGTGTTTTTCAACATTCAGAGTATATTACTGGCCCTCAGCTATCATTGCCCATTTGGGACTGTAACTTTTCCGAGCTAAACCACTGGATGGCTGGAGATTTTTCAAAGCACCCTGATTGATTTCCAGGGTCTCATTGGTACTTATCTTATAGGATTTTGCTGGAGTGAGATAGGATATTCTCCTGTGCTTGACTTTTTTGCTGCTCTGAGCCAATGGCTTCAGAATTCATACATAGCAGGGGTTTGGGGGCTACCAGTACCAGTCTAGTTGAAAGAGGCTTATTGAAGTAATATTTGGTTAGCTTTCTACTTAAGCTTGAGAAACTGCCAGCTGTCCAGGTCAAAGAACAGAATGGAGATTTTGAAGAGTCCAACCACCCCTTGGTGAAGCTGACTGCTTGGCATGTTGGTAAAACTGTATTCCCCAGGATGCTCTGTCCCCAGGACGCTTCCTGTTTCTCTCCCCACAGGGGCTTCTTTGCTTACAAGACTGTGTTTTCAGATGGCTGTGTCTCCCTCCCTGCTTCTTGCCCAATGTTTTCTTGGTGTTAAAAAGAGATGCTGATATGGGTGGGGCTACCTCAAAATGTAGTGCCCATGTAGTAAAAGGATGATTCCTAGTGTTTTATTGTTATTTTCAGATAGACCCAATGTCTCTTAGCCAAAATGGGGGAGTGGAAGGAAGAACAAAGTGTCTTCCAACCTTCTGTAACCACAGGCTTGCTCTGTTCCAGGCAACAAAGCTGGTCACCAAATATGTTTCTCAGTTTTTCTCCATCAACTGTATGGTATGAAGGAAATGTCCTGATCTTTTGGCCATAGGATTGACAATTGGTCTTTCCTCAGACTCAGGAACTGTCATTTTTTGTGGTGAATCTCCATATGACTTTTCTGAGAAGTTGTGTATCAGGGACTGCTAGTCAGATGCTATTTTAATTAGGAAACCAAGACAGATATATTTTGAGAGGGAGAGTTAGATGCCAGTACTCATCTTGACTTGCTGCACATTTCTCAATAAAATAGAAAGATAATCTATTAGGAGGGAGAGTGTTTCTGGGGTAATGACCTGTGACTGACAAGGTGGGCGATGCAGTGGGAAATGGAAAAAGAGTGGATCAAAGGATGGGGAGTAGTAGTGAGGATTTAGTCATAGTCAAGTAGCATGAGTTTGTTGTAGGCCTGGTCAAAGGGAAACTCTTGTCTGAATACGGAAGCAGAAGAGTGAGAGTTCAGTTGGTAGGAGGTGATGGGGGGTGACTTGGGTTAGTGGGCAGTGTGCAAGATCTGTGGGTGCAGCATTGCCTGGTTAACCATAGATCCCCAGCTAGAACATGTTCCAAAAAGAGTCTGAGGGGGTTATGAGATAGGTCCTGGGTGCCACACCTGTGCCATTGGAGAGGGGAGGATGCTGTTGAAGCCTTGGGAATGAGTGACAGAGCTGTGGATTCAGGGGAGGTCACGAGGTTTGAGGAGGCAGAAGGATATGAGCTCAGGCCATCAGGTAAATCATAGTCATGGGTGTTGAGTTTGTTGAGGCTGGGGACCAGGGATAAGGATGATAAGAGAAGACTGGCTCAGACCCAAGGCCTTGGTTGTTCTCCTCTAGCCAACATTCATCTCCTGGCTGGAGAATCTTCTAACCAACCTGGGTGTTTTTACATGTGCCATTGTGCTTAGCACTCTAGCTGCCCAGGCTCCCAGATCATCTCCCTGTCTCCTGGCATAGGCAGAATGAACCTGAAGAGTGGGAGGAAGGGAGCACCCCCTTGGGTCCCCATACTGGGCTCCCTTGCCTCTCCCTGCAGGCAGCAGAAATGGACTGAAAGAGACTGGAGACAGGGCCTAGAACAACACTCTGCAGTGAAGGGACACCTCATTCTACCTGTGTTTATGCCTTCCCCACCCCCTCTTTTTGATACAGACATTTAAACTTTTTTTCTTCCCTTCTGAACTGTACTTTCTTGCTTTCTTTTCTTTATTTCTTTCTTTTTTTTTTTGATTTTGGCTCTCACTCTGTTGCCCAGGCTGGAGTGCAGTGGCAGGATCACAGCTCACTGCAGCCTTGTCCTCCTGGGCTCAGGTGGTCTTTACACCTCAGCTTTCCGAGTAGCTGGGACTACAGGTAAGCACCATCATGCCTAGTTACTTAAAAAATTTTTTTTTTGTAGAGACGCGGTCTCGCTATGTCACCCAGGCTGGTCTCAAACTCCTAGGCTCAAGAAGTCCTCCCAACTCGGCTTCCCAAAGAGCTGTGAGCCACTGCTCCTGGCCATGTACTCTGTGTGTGTGTGTGTGTGTGTGTGTGTGTGTGTGTGTGTGTGTGTGTATCTGTGTCTGTAATTTGCATATATAGGGTCAAGTGGGTCTGCTTTCTTGACTAGTATGTGTGGTTTTTAAAATCCTGCTTATGTTGGAAATCATTTCTCAAAGACCCTGTACATCTTCCACTTGCATTATAGCAATGTGACCTTCCCTAGCTCCCCAAGGCAGAGTCAGTCTCTCTAGCCTTTGCCCTCTCCCAGCACTCTTCTTGTGTCTATTATGGCATTTAATCAGGTTGTGTTGTGATTTATCTGTGTATATGTATGTGTCTCTCTCTCACTAGGATTTGCAGCCGTCAGGGGCTGGGATCATGTTACATTTATCTTTGTAAGTCCAGCGGTTAGTACAGGCTCTGAAAAACAGGTTCTTGGATGAATGTTTGTTTAATCAGCTCTTTCAAGGAGGCTAAATACAGCATTAAAGTAGTTTAATCACATTAAGTAGAGCACTTTAGAGTAATCATAATCATATTATTATAATAGTATATATTATAGTATCATAACATTTACTGAGCATTTGCTATGTCCAGACACTGTTCTAGGCTCATTACATGTTTTACATCATTGAATTTTTTCTACGAGCCTAGAAGTACGTATAATCATTATCACCATTTTAGAGATAAGGAATTTAAAATTGAGAGGAAAAATTATTTTCCCAAGATCACAAAGCTAACAAATGTGGAACTGAGATTTGAACCTGATCAGGTGAGCCCCCAAACCCACATTCATAATCACTTACTTTAAAGAAAGGAAATCTGGGGGAAAATATGAAGTATTATTTTTAAAGATGTACTTTATACCTTTTTGAGATTTTTTTCCAAGTAAAAATATTGTTCTGTGATTTATAATATACTCCTGAATGCCAAGTACACAGTACATGCTAAACAGAGACCATAAGGAATCTCAGTGCTGATTTAGAATGGAAACAGGCCCCAACCCAAAGAAACAAAGCAATTAAATAGAGGGGAAAGATGTTTTTTGTTTTTGAAAATTTTCATATTAATTTAAGAAAGATTCCTGGCTGAGCATGGTGGCTCATACACTTTGGGAGGCGAAGGCAGAAGGCTTGCTTGATCATAGCAGTTCGAGACCAGCCTGGGCAACATAGCGAGATCTCATGTCTACAAAAAGTCAAAAAATTAGCCGGGCATGGTGGTGCACTCCTATAGTCCCAGCTACTTGGGAAGCTAAGGTGGAAGGATCACCTGAGTCCAGGGGGTCGAGGCTGTAGTGACCTGTATTCATGCCATTGCACTCCAGCCTGGGCAACAGAATGAGACCCCTGACTCAAAAAGATAAAAATTAAAAAAAGAAGGATTTTTATAATTCCCTATAATTTGAAACCAATAATTTTTTAGTATAGTAGTTAATGAATAACATTTTATGCTTTCTATTTTAAAAAAACAATTAAAAATATTATTTAAATTAAATTATCACTTTAATATTACTTTTCTCCTGAAATAAAACATCCAATACATTGAAACTGAGTGTTAAATGAATCCATTACAGTTTTGCTGAGATTGGGCTGAGGATGTTAAATCACATGATTTTCCATTATTTAGTATATTTAACTTGAATGAGAAACCAATTTGATCCTGGTAACCCGGAGCTGCATGAATGTCCAGCATGTCACAGTTCTATCCAGTAGTACTTTCTGCAATTATGGAAATGTTCAGCTCTGTGCTGTCCAATATAGCAGCCACACATAACCATTGAGCACTTGAAATGTGACTAGTGCAACTAAGTGAATTTTTTTTTGTTTTAGTAAATTTAAAATTAACTCTAAATCGGGTTAGTAGCCACAGTGTTGAACAGTGCAAGAACTCTAAAAGCATCACTCACCATGCCTGGTAGATACTAGCTAAATGATCATTTAATTTGCTTTTCCCTTTTTCACCCTTCTGGGCACAGTCTTCCTCTGGTTCTAATTATTTAGTATATGACAAAAGCAGAGATGTAAGGACAAATAAAGTAAAATAAAATAAAACTCCTTTCCTCTTTTCTTAGCATTACTGATGTTAAATGTGTGCTAACACCCTATCCCTGAACCTCTCTACCAAGATGAATGCAAACAATCTTCTAGTTTTTCTGCCCTGCTTTCCTGTTTGTGAGTGTGTGACTCTCATGTGTCCCTGGTGTGAATCAGACCCTTCTCCTTCTCAGAAGACCCTCTGGGTCTGGGCTGCCTTTGTGGCGTGGTAGTCTGACAATTTCTTTGGTTTTACAACTAGTTTTTGGTCTATTCAGATTTCTTTCTCTTCTTAAAATAATTCTCATTGTTTACATGTCTCTAGAAAATTTTCCATTTCATTAAAGTTTTTTATGATATTTGCATAGTTTCACATAGTATTCTCTTAATCTTATAAAAATCTCTTTCTTCTTAGTGGTTGTATTTTCTTTATTTTCACTATGTGGACCTGTCTTAGTTCTTTGCTTTTTAAAGTCAGACTTGCCTGAAATCTCTTAGATATATTTATCAGTTCAACTATGTTTTTACTTCTGTAATTTCTGCTCTGATCTTTTATTGATTCCTTTCCTCTCTTTTCCTTTTGTTTATTTCATGGTTTTTTGCATCTTCTAGAGGTTAATGCTTAACTCATTGTTTTTATCCCTTCTTGTTTAATAATAAACATTTAATATGAATTTTCTTGTAAATATAACATCTATCACATTACATGTTTTGGTATGTACTGTTCTTGTTATTTGTGTCTAAATCTGTCCAATTTTATTCTTTCTATTTGACCCAAGAGTTTTTTCATATACGTGTGTACACACACACACACACACACACACACACACACACACTTAGAGATAGGGTCTTGATATGGAGCACAGTGGCTATTCACAGGCATGATCATGGTACACTATAGCACCGAACTCCTGGGTTTAAGCAGTCCTCCTGCTAGCCACAAAAGTGGCTGAGAGGGCCTAGCTCAGGTGTACATTTTTAAAATCTAAAATTTTTGAAATCCTTTGAACGCAAATTTCTCATTCAGTTGCATTATGCTAAAAATGACCTGTACAGTTTTACAGAATTTCTTAGAACTTTTTTATTTTATAGAATTTTATGGATGTTTTTCATGCTCTTCTTTCTGTTCAATATTTAGTCAGTTTCAAAGGTTCAATAGATGTTTTTAAAAAGTGTGTGTTCTCTTGTACCTTGAAACATTCAATACATGCCTATTAAATTATGCTTATTAATTTTATAATTTGATTCCTCTACAAATCTAAATGCTGAAATTTCCCATTTTAATTGTAATTTTCTAAACTCTTTTTTCTATTTAAAATAGTCTTTGTTTTATAATTTTATGTTATTATTCATTACATAAATGTTTATAGATATCCTATTTTGGGGGTGGGTGGTTCTATTTATCTATCTAAAATAACTTTTTTCATTTGATTTTTTTCCTCCTAAGTTCTATCTGATTTTATTATTCCCTCACCATTTTCTTTTTGTCCCAATTTACCAAGAATATTTTTTACTTTGCTTTTCTTTCTCATGATTGTTTGATTGTATTTAATAAATATCTCTTGCTGCTAGGTGAATTTCATTTATGTTCCCAATCCTCAAGCCTTTTTTTCTTTTTATAGGGGAATGTAACCCATTCATATGTATTAAGACATCTATGCTGTTCTCTCTACTGACCTCTAGAAGGAGTTCCAGGCTCTTCTTTATCTACTTCCTCATTTTATCCCTTCCTCTCACTCAGTTCATCAGAAGTGCAGATCTGGATTAATTAGATTAAAAATAACCTATCAATCACTGAACTCCTGGGTAGGCAGAGTGTAAAGGCCAGAGCATAAGGGTAAAAGCCTCTTTTTTGGACCCTTCTCCCAGAAGAATAACAAATGGCCCAATGTTCTTCAGCAGGAGAAGAGCCCAGACCAACACCCTTCTCTTTACTGGCTTTGGAGTGGTAAGATCTCAGACTGTCCTGCTCTCTACTGCCTTTCCACAATGTCCAGGTCCATCTACCTTCACTAACAGAGATCTCTTGTAATTTTGGTCTAGCTCACTAGTAGGAAATCTTGCTCAGGGAGTGGTTGTCTAGGGGATGGTTTAGTTATTATCAGGGTCTCTGCCCAAAGACCTTCGTAACACTTCAGTCTGTTTTTCTTTACACTTTCTGACAGATATGGTCTCTATGTTTTTGGCAATCATGTTCTTCTATTTATCTCATGCTAATATTCTCACTTTGGAGGCATTTTCTTCTCAATGTCTACTTTTTGGTTCACTGTGGTCACTGCATTTTGAAATTCAGGAATTATGCTTTTCATCTGAAAGCTGATCACAGGTTGTTCCATTTTCATAGATCCAGTATACTCCCAAATTATCACCATAATTAGAGATTTTCTAAAAGTTCCTTATGCTTTTTTAAGTAAATCTGTCTCATAGAACATTTGCTCTGACACTTGAGGTCAGTTTTCACATTTTAAATTGTGAACTTATCATAGGGTTAGTGATTTTTCTTTTTATTCTTTCTTCTGGGGTGGATTAATTGGCTTAGAATGCCACATGTAGTGAAAAACAGGAAGTTTATTTCTCTCTAACATCTAACCAGGTATTCTAAGTGAGTGGTGACTGCCCCACACATTCAGTCTCAGGATGAATCTACTGTTTTCAATATGGACTTCCAGGATTTCTCTGGTCATTGGAGTTCTAGCCAGTGAAGAATAAAAAATCTTCTAAATGTCACCCAGGACTTCAGCCCACTTTGAAGTAAAGAGAATTAAATCAAATAGCCACCTCTAGGGAAATGGGGTCTAGCCTATGTCCAGCTACAATTCTATTACTGTGGTAGTCGTTTCCTACTGGGCTAGTAGCTAGGATTCGGTGCTTTCACCTTACTGTGGCAGATGGAGAGAATGGATTTTGGTGGCAGCTAGAACTCTGTACCACACAGGAAGAGCTGAGGGAGACAGCTTCTAGGTTGTATGGTATTTAATGCTGAGATGGATTCCAATAGAGATTGTGTCATTCCTGAATCAGATCTTCTCCCAACAAAGGAAAGAGTGTAGATTTTCTGTAGTCTTAATTGGCCAGATCAGAGGTTTGTGAGGAGTAATAGGAAGAAACTGACAGAGATAGCTACCTGGCAATCAGCATCTCTACTGTGTTTAAATGATATTTTCCCTGCACTGTTATTTTTTCTTCCCTTGTTTTCTGGGGCACTGTCTTCTTTTGCAGCAGCTGGCATACTGGTCTACATCAGGCCCCAACCACCATGGCCCACTCTACTTTAGTTAGCAGGCTGTGCGAATTAGCTGGGGTGAGGCCAGTGAATGGGGGGTGGGGGTCACTGGGGCTGCACTTTGTGCCACCCTGAGTGTGATTAGTAGGATTTCCTGCCCACCAACTGCCCTCCTTCCCATGCTCACCTCAAGCAGGCCCTGCCAGCATGAATTCAAAGATGTTAGCTTGAACCTGCCTGGTTTGATTAAGTTACCACTCAAGCTGACTTTCCCCGGCACATGGTGATTCAGGTTATTTGGCCTATCCTTCATCTTGGTCTTTCCTTCACAGAGCTGGTAGAATTGCTTTGACATTTCATGCATGAACAATGAACTTTCTTTGGTCTCCAGGGCCAGCATAGTTCTTACCCCTTGGTCATTATCAATAAGAATTTAGCGTTTGTCTATTTACATATTTTTTGTTTATAATTATTTGATGAACATTGATACTGTGCCAGAAGGTGTGTTTAGCTCTGGGGTTAGTGTATTGGTGAGAACAAAGTAGTTGCTGTTGCCATGAAGCCTGCTGGAGAGTAGAGAGAATGCCTCAGGAGAGACAGGCTTGATCAAGTAATCACACAGAGAAATGTACATCACATTTTTATGGAGGGCCTCAAGAACTTACCACAGGGCCAGTTTTCCAGACAGTGGGTCAGGAAGCTATCTTAGTGCAGTGGGGCCTTTCATGGAACTGGAAGATGAGTGGGGTTTCTTACGGGAAGGTGGAAGAGGAGGCCTTCCAAGCTGGGGAGTCCCATTCATGCATGCTCTCTGGTGGGAAGAAGTGGGGGTGCTGGGATGGATGGAGGTGTGATTGTGGAACACAACCAGATTTGCAGTTTGCACTGTCACCTGGGCTACGGAGTGCGGTGTGAGGAGCTGTTTGGAGAGGAGAAACGGTAGATGGGAGTCCAGACCTATTGAGAGGTAGTGCATCACCCAGTTGAGAGATGATGGTGACTTGAGTGAAGATGGGGATAGGGAGATAGTAAAAATAAGAACCAAACCTGTTAGCCTGAGATCTGTCATTATGGATCTCATGATTATGAGTTCAGAGGGAGCCAAATTCCTTCTTATTGTCAAATCATTAAATGTGTTCTTCATTTATTCTTGAACTTTTCAAGCAAAACAGGCGATATGCTTCTTGTTCTAATCTCAACAAAGGAAAAGAACATCATTACTTTTGCCTGACAGTATCTGGAACATAGTATTTTAATGATGTTTATTTTTTATTTTTTATATGAATGAGTAAATGAATGAACAAATCAGTGAATGACTATCAGCTATTCTCCTGAGCCTTTGAGTCTTAGATGAGACTAGCTATAGTCGGGACTGTATCTACCAACCTCTGTTTCAGGGGTAACAAGTAAGGGGTGTGTGTGTCCCTCACTTACAGGCCTATGTCAGATGTTATTAATTGATTGTAGTGCTCTTTTCTTGCTAAATCCAGGTGAGATCTCAGAATGCTTCTCCCAAAGCTCTTGAAGCAGCCTGTACCAGTAACACTCGACCTAACATCTATTTGCTATTCTATTTTAAGAGTAGAAACCCACAAGCAAAGAATCACAGATGCCGAATCCTCTATACATCTCCTGTGAAAATGGCAATGACCCTAGAAGACCTAAATATATCTTGCTCTTGTACTTTAAAATTGGCCTCTGTAAGAAGGCCAATTAGAGAACAGTCCATGAGGTCACCTCACTTCCGACACCAACTGCAGAGTTCAGGGGTCCCCAAGAACACCTTCCAGTTTAATAGTTTGCTAGAAGGACCCATAGAACTCACCAGAAGCTGTTAAGCTCACTTATGGTTTATTACAGCAAAAGGATACAGATTAAAATCAGCCAAGGGAAGAGATTCATGGGACAGAGTTCAAAAGGGTTCCCAGTGCAGAGCTTCTAGTTGTCCTCTCCCAGTGGAGTCGTGGACAGCACTGACTCCTCCTGGCAGTGATGTATGATAGTGTGCACGGAGTACTGCCTGCCAGAGACTTACCTGAGTTGTGGAGTCCAGAGTTTTTAGTGGGGCTTGACACATGTACATGGTTGACCCGTGTGGCTCACCTTAGCCTCTAGCCCCTCCAGAGGTAGAGGTGATGCCATGTGACCCAAAGTCCCCACCATAGATCACACTGATAGTATCCAATGTGGCCAAGAATCCTTAAGTAAGCAGACTCTCACACAGCGCTTACAGATCATGGCCTAGGAGCCAAGGGCAAGGTGAAATTCATTACTACATAGCCGCTACTTCTCATCCTCAGTTTAGCAACGGTGTAATGATCTGATGCTATCAAAAGCATTTGTTTTTATAAATTATTTTGCAGGAGGAAGATGAAGTATAAAAACTGGACCTTATCATGGGCATTCCTTGGAGGATGGTTAGGTAGGGTAGTGGTTAAAAGAAAATGATGGGTTTCTGAGGTTTAGCTGCTTTTGTTCACATCCTAGCTCTACTTATACTGACTAGCTGTGTGGCCTTAAGAAGCTATTTTACCTTTCTCTGCCTCAGTTTCCTTCTTCATAAGCAAGAATAATAATAGTACCTACCTTGTGTCATTATGAGAATTCGATGAGATAATACATGTTAAGGCAAGGGGAACGCATGGCATATAGAACCACTAAATAAATTCCAGATACTATTTTTTATACTTATCTTGAAAAAATATATCAATCTCTTTCAAATAATTTTCTTTGGGAAAATTTGTGGGGGTTTTCCCCAGAAATTCTTCCTTTAATTTTTGCATCTTCATATGTCTTAAGTGAAAAGATGAGATAACTGAGAAACTTAGCTAGGTGAGCCTGGAGTTAGAGAGATGAGGAGTGTCCTTCGGGGCAACTGTGTTCTGATGAGTCTGAGAGATGGAAATTGCTGGCAGATCTTTGCTACAAATTGTGGGTAGTTTTAAAAGGCTAAAAACAGATGTGTTGTTTTTTCAAGTCGCTACTGCGAAATCAAGGAGGAGAAAATAAGTTGACTCTTGAGTCAGTCATTTTAGGACTGATGTGCCAAGCCCCGGTCTGTTCACTCACCTCTTTCCAGCATCGAGCCCCTTGGAGACTGTCTATTTGCAAGCAGCACCTTGCCAGAGCTAAAACACAGGCTGCCTGCCTGGGAAGGAGCTAATTGGCCTTTTGGAAATGGTTTAAAGCTGAATGAAGCACATGCATCTTCTCTGATGGTAGTAGAGCCTTGAGTTCATGCCAGCCACTAATTGTTCTTTAGGCTTTCCTGTGAAGGCGGCCGAACTTGAAACTTGGCTTTCAGTCTTGCCATCTGTGAGATGCCACTTGTCTACATGTGATATGTATTAAGACAATGTTCTAGGCAACATTGCTTTCATGTTTTGCAGTATTGGAATATGTTCAAATTTAGATGCAGCGCTCTTGTTTTCCGCTCTTGTGGGCTAGGTGTTTCTTACCCTTGGGGTCCTAGAAACAGTGGGGGCTCACTGTATGAGGACTCAGCTGATACAGCTTTAAAAAAGTTTTCAGCTTCTAGCTCCAGCCCATGCGGTTAAAAGTGGCTTACTTTATAGGATAGATGCAGGCAGACAGAAGGGGCATTGCAAATGATAGAATGCTACCTAATAGAATGCTTTTTATCCCCCTGCTCCAGCTTATTTCCAGTGATGCTGATGGAGCCATCCAAAGGGCTGGAAGATTCAGAGTGGAAAATGGCTCTTCAGATGAGGTAAGGAAGCCTCCCCAGTTCTTATGATGTCACCAAGCACACAATTGTCATGCTTGTGATACGGCGATGAACAGTTTGTTGTCCTCATTACAAAAGAAGATATGCCTAGATAGAGTTCTGGAAGGGTAATAGAGCTTTTCAGAGCTTTGCTTGAATCAGATGCAAGGGAAATGCCAGTGTTCTCGCATGGAAGGTGCCATGACTAGGGTGACACATAGCCCTTAAAAGATCTATGCTAAAATTAGGTGGAAGGTGTTCTGCCACCAGTGGGACCAAGGACATTTTCACCACTTCAGTTGTCATTCACAAAGACAATTTCACTTTGGGAATGGCCCCCAGAACCCCAGCTCTTCCTCTGCCAGGCTGGCCTGCTTGGCATGGCCATCTGAGTAGTGCCAGGGTCCAGAAGGGAGATACAAAAAATTTCTGCGATTGTAAGATGTCATCACCTTTATTCTGAGAATACACCAGAAAGGAGGCTGTACAGCCTACCATTTCTTGGGCCACACCCTCTCCGTGGGCTCTCCTGGTCTTTCTTGCTGCACTTTTTCTTTACAACTGCCACTGCCCACTTTATCCTTTGGTGTCTACCCCCAAAACTGGAGAGTACCATAAGAGCTCCCCAGACTTTATCCTCTTTGCTGCCTCTTTATGTGACTCCTCATAGCGCTTCAGCACCCCCAGCTCTGGAGGCAGGCAAGCCTGGCTTCAAGCTCCTACTCCCCCACCTCCTAGTTGTGTGACCCTGGGTAAGTAACCCAGCCTCCTCGAGCCTCTTTTTCTTCCTCTGTAAATTAGAAACTGCCTCAGTTTACTGTGAGGATCCAGTGAGCTGCACTTGTTCACATGGTGCCTGGCAGATAGTAAACATTCAGTAAGCGCTAGCTATAATAGTAATGATGGTTGACGTTACTGTAACTACTGCCACATTACCAGCATTGCTCTCCTGACCACCTCCTGAAGCAAATTCTTGGTGAGGCGCTATGAATTTAATGTGAAAGACGACAGCATTTGGGAAGTTGTTGCTCATTTTCATCTTGGCCATAGTGTAGCATACCTATTCACTTAGCATGTACCCTGACCCCACTGCTGTGTGAGACAGAGGCAGGCAGTCCTATCTTGGGACTGAATAGGTGCCCACAAACTTTGTGTTCAGAATGATGTCAGCTGACCCACATAGAGAAGGAACTCCTAGGAATTTTGCTTCTAAAGCTTGGAAACAGCCCTCCCCAAATGGCCTGGCTCCTGGGACAAGACAGCCCTTACAACCACAAGTTCAGGCAGCCAAGGATATCCCAGGAGCTAAGGCAGGAGCAGAGGTATTGAGTCTTGTTCTCCAGTGTTTGAAAAGCTAGTAGCCACCATGAGTTTCTACTTTGGGAACCTAAGTGCCAGAAGCCCCAGAGTTTGTAGTACCTCAAAACATCTTTCTGCTACCAAAATTTTGCAAAACTTCAGCCCAGCGCCAAATGAACAAACTACATTGGACTTTCCCACCCCAAATAAGCCCAACTCTGGCCCCTGCTGGCCCCATCATCTGGAGGAAATCCATATCTCCCAAGAAAGATATCAATGGGGCCTTCATGAGGTCCTAGGATCACCATATGATCGGCCATTAAACACTACTCACCTGACTGTGTCACCTGGTCCTATCATATGCCAGAGGCCAGGTTCTGGGACTAGGACTAGTTGCTTTTTGTTAGGGAGGATTGGAAGGCACCTGTGCTGAGTCATGGTTGCGACTGGCTCTAGTCAGACTGCCCAGGTTCAAATCATGGCTCTACGGCTTACCGGTAGCATGGCCTTGGGCAGTTTACTCGATGTCTTGGAAACCATTTGGAGGAGTTATTGATTTCACAAATCACTGCAGTCTGTTGTATTCAAAACACAGTCCTGTCTCATATTACTTCTCTGGAAATAGGATATCAAGGATCAAATAGTGTTTTGGGTTTTGTTTCCACTAAAGCTATAAGCATGAGTGCTCAATTGGAACACCGTGGCTATGTGTTATGTTGATGATCTTCAGATAAAAGCTTCTGGCCAATGTTACTTCCTAGCCTGATAAAATACGTTAGAGGCATCTGACACCCAGAGGGAAAAAAACTGGCTTGCTCTGAGTTAGTTAAAGCTATTAGTGCAGTAGGATACTCACTATTAACTGTTTAAAAATTTTCAAGCTCATAAATAAACAAATTGCAAAGCAATGTCATTATAGGGTTATTTGTCCTTTTATTATTGAGTTGTAAGAGTTTGTTATATAGTCTGGATACTAGACCCTTATCAGGTATATGATTTGTAAAAATTTTCTCTCATTCTGTGCTTTGTCTTTTCATTTTCTTGATTATGTCCTTTGAAGCACAAAAGTTTATAAGTTTGATGATGTCCCATTTGTCTATTTTTTAAAATTGCTTGTGCTTTTGGGGTCATGTCTAAGAACCATTACCTAGTCCAGGGTTGCTTGGCTGCTTTTTTTTTTTTTTTTTTTTAATTTATTGTAGAGATGAGATCTTGCCAGGTTACCCGAGCTGGTCTCTAACCCGTGGGCTCAGGCAGTCCACTCACCTCAGTCTCCTAAAGTGCTGGGATTACAGGCTGAGCCACCAAGCCCAGCCAAAAATCTGTCTTTTATTTTTATTTTTTTTGCTTTGGAGTCTCACTCACTTGGCTGCTTTTTATAGTTGACTGTTCCCTTAGGATGATATCAGATTTGCCTTTATTTCTTTAAACATAGTATAGTGGTTTTATCATCTGTGACTGATAATTCCAATATGTGAGGTTTTTGTGGCTAATTATCATTTCAGTTTTTTTTCTCTTGGCATATTCTCTTGGTGTTATGCATTTCTTTGTGTGTTTGGTTGCCAGAATGTGCTATCTGTTGTTCTTGAAACTTAATTTTTAGCAACGATATGAAGCCTAGGACTAGTTGCTTTTTGTTAGGGAGGATTTATATTTGCTTTGCCTGGCACCTTTACACTAAATTCCCGGGGGGGGGGGGGGGGGGTTTGTAAATTCCCAGGGGTTGCCGACTAAACCGGCCGGTTTATATGAATACGTATTTTAAGTAAAAACAACGAAGAACAAAAAAAAAAACCCCC
>CAUYQG010270310.1:0-12768 GCA_963574415.1 Tarsius wallacei | reverse complement strand
GTGTGGTGGTGCGTACCTGTAGTCCCAGCTACTCAGAAGACTTAGACAGAAGGACTGCCTAAGCCCAGGAGGTCAAGGCTGCAGTAAGCCATGGGTGTGCCACTGCACTCCAGCCTGGGTGACAGAGTGAGGCCCTGACTCAAAAAATAAAAAAGAAAGCCAATACCCATCTGAACTGTTGAGCTGTGCAGATTCTGCAAAAAAATGGGAGCCCACCAGGCCAAATACTGCAGGCTTCCCCCATTGTGACCCTGTGTACAGCTGTATCCCCAGACGTCTCCCTGGGAGCCCCACGGCCTGAGGCCCTGGTACACCCTGTCCCTCCCTGAGATGCTGAGCAAAGTCACTGCTGTGGGTCACACAGGGCTGCTCCATCCACCTCCTTGGAAGAATAACAGAGAAGCTCACCTTCCGCACTTGTCTCTGGGGCTTCCCAGAGGGAGGGATGCAGTGGGGGCACCCCTCCGGGACAGAGCTCAGGACACAGTTCTGTGGTCCCCCGAGGCGTCAAGGCCCAGGGGGTGGCTCCTTCTTCCCCCAGCCCTTCCCTGGACAAAGCCCCTGTTATTTCTCTGCGTGTCGCTCCCCGCCCGTCCCTGCTGGGGACTGGGGAGGAGCAAGCAGGCTCCTCCGAGCTGCCACCCTGAGTTCGTGGTTGCCGTCTCTGAGACTCTCTTGGTTTGAATTTCAGGGAACAGATTATCCGACTCCAGGGTCAAGTGGACAAGCAGTACGCAGGGCTGAAGGACATGGCCGAGGAGCGCAGGCGCAAGCTGGAGAATATGTACCACCTGTTCCAGCTGAAGAGGGAGGCGGACGACCTGGAGCAATGGATCGCGGAGAAGGAGCTGGTGGCCTCCTCCCTGGAAATGGGGCAGGACTTTGACCATGTCACTGTGAGTAGACACAGCCAGCCACCCCTGCAGGCACACAACACCCCGCCAGCCGCAGGATGCTGCGTGGGACGCAGTGGTTCAACGCGAGGCGTTGGGAAGGCCTGGGCCTGGGAAGGCCTGCGGCTGAGTCGGTGATGCCCCCCATAACCACATTTCTGTCTGCCCTCCGCCCCATCCAGCTGCTCCGGGATAAGTTCCGGGACTTCGCCCGGGAGACGGGGGCCATAGGGCAGGAGCGGGTGGACAACGTGAACGCCATCATTGAGCGGCTCATTGACGCAGGCCACGGCGAGGCAGCCACCATTGCCGAGTGGAAGGATGGGCTGAACGAGATGTGGGCCGACCTGCTGGAGCTCATCGACACGCGCATGCAGCTGCTGGCCGCCTCCTACGACCTGAACCGCTACTTCTACACAGGCGCCGAGATCCTGGGCCTCATCGACGAGAAGCACCGTGAGCTGCCCGAGGACGTGGGACTGGATGCCAGCACGGCCGAGTCCTTCCACCGCGTGCACACGGCCTTCGAGCGCGAGCTGCACCTGCTGGGCGTGCAGGTGCCTCCCGCCCTCGCCGCCTCCTGCGGGCTCAGGGGCCTGCCTTCGGGTCTTCCCTGGGGGCCTGGGGTGGGGGTGGGGGCTTTAGAATGGGTGCAGGGGATTCTGCAGCCTAAGAGAGCCAGCAGCTCAGGGCAAGGGCAGTGGCTTTGATACTCTTCAGCTACAGCAGTAGTTCTCGAGGCTGGGCGCAGTGGCTTACGCCTGTAATCCCAGCACTTCGGGAGGCCAGGGGAGAGGGTCATTTGGGCTGAGGAATTTGAGGCCAGCCTGGGCAACATAGTGAGGCCTCACCTCTACAAAAAAAAATCAAAATAATTAGCTGGGCGTGGAGGTGCACACCTGTAGTCCCAACTACTCGGGAGGCTGCGGCAAGAGAATGGCCTGAGCCCAGGAGTTTGAGGCTGCAGTGATCCATGATCATGCCACTGCACTCCAGCCTGGGTGAGAGTGAGACTCTGACTCAAAAAAAAAAGTAGTTTTCTAAACGGAATATTCACGGAAGCCAGTGCACAAAACAGCTCACGGTGCAATTTCCCTGGTTGTGCGATATTATTAGCGAACCCACACATAGCACATTTCTAGCAGCTGGAACTGCTCTGAGCAGCGTGTGTAGCCACTGAACCCTTATAGCCATCTTCCGAGGCAGCTGCTAACATGCTTGCATTATGTAGGCAAGGAAAGGGAGGTGGTAGACGGTGCGGCAATGCCCTGGAGCTGGGGCTCCCACCCTACTGGGCTGGCTATAGACCCCATGGGCTCAGCTCCCCGGTGGGCTAGCCTTTCCTTATGGAGAGCTGGAGGGCCCCCGCGATCTGCCTCTTAGATCCCTCCCCCATGACTGGGACGGCCCCCAAGCACCTCCACGGACCCCTAGGCTTCCCCAGAGCTCGGGGTGATAAAAAGGGCAAACACCAGGGCTCCTCAGCTTCTAGTGTAGTAAGGACGGGAAGCCAGCTGGTTGTGCAGTTCTGTCCCTGAGCCCTGTGTCCTGGGCCGGACTGGCAGGGTTCAGGGACAGAATACCAAGGGAGGCAGGGCACCTGGTTCACCCAAAAGGGGCCCTCGGGGATTTGTCAGGTGGTGGGGGAAGGCTGGTGTATAGCTGTTATACTTGGGGCCAGAGCCCCTAAGACAGATGTAGCCCCTCTGAGGTCTCAAAGGTGAGGTTTCCTTGTTTATTGAGATCTGAGGTGACCCCTTCCTTGGAGAGGCAGCATGCAGAGTGCTTAAGAAAAGGGACTTGGCCAGGCATAGTGGCTCATGCTTGTAATTCCAGCACTTTGGGAGGCTGAGATTGGAGGATCGCTTGAGACCAGGAGTTTGAGACCAGCCTGGGCAACATAGCAAGACCTCATTTCTGCACAAATAAAAATAAATTAGGCAGGTGTGGTGGTGCATGCCTGTAATCCCAGCTACTCAGGAGGCTGACACAGGAGGATTCCTTGAGCCCAGACGTTGGAGGCTGTGGTGAGCTGTGATCATGCCACTGCACTCCAGCCTGGGAGACAGAGCAAAGTGAGGCCCTATCTTAAAAAAAAAAAAAAGTACAAAGACTCAAGAGCCCAGTACAAGTCTCAGCTGTATTCCTTTACTAGTGTGAGGGACCATGAGGCAATTACACAGCCTCCCCATACCTCAGTTTCCCCACCTCAAAAACAGGCATATTGATAGCACCTCTTTCATGGTACTATTTTAAAGATGAAGAGAGCTCATAAACAGAGAGTGGGCTGGACACGATGGCTCATGCTTGTAATCCCAGCTCTTTGGGAGGTCAAGACAAGAGGATCACTTGAGCCTGGGAGTTCAAGACCAGCCTAGGCAATAAAGTGAGACCCCCAGCTCTACAAAAATAAAAGTAGCCAGGCATGGTGGCTCATCCTGTAATCCCAGTACTTTGGGAGGCAGAAGTGAGAAGATTGCCTGAACCCAGGGGTTTGATAGCAGCCTGGGCAACTTGGCGAGACCTCGTCTCTACAATAAATGAAAAAATTAGCCAGGCATGGTGGCTCGCACCTGTAGTTCCAGCTACTCTGGAGGCTGAGGTGGAAGGATCACCTGAGCCCAGCAGGTCAAGGCTGCAGTGCTCGTGAGTGTGCCACTGCACCCCAGCCTGGGTGACAGAGTGAAAAAAAAGAAAGCCAAACATGATGGCATGCACTCAGAAGGCTGAGGTGGGAGGATGGCCTGAGCCCAGGAGTTAGAGGTTGCAGTGAGCCAAGATGGCACCACTGCACTCCAGCCTGAGCAACAGAGTGAGACCCTGCCTTAATCAATCAACCAATCAATCAATCAATCAATAATTCAAGACAGTACCTGGTGGGTAGTTACTCTCATTACTATACTGAGGAGGTCAAAGGGCACAAAGTCCCTTTCACTCCCAAATCCTCATCAGAGCCCGAGAGGCACCTTGGGTAGGTGGAGGTGTGAAAGCCAGGTGCCTTCTCCTATGGCACCTGCTGGGTGGAGGCTGAAGGCCCTACCTTTGTAGTGCCCTGGTAAGGGAGGCCCGGAGGAGACAGATGCCCTTCTGGTCCTAGGCCCGTGATGCCTAAGGAATGGTGTCCGGGGAAAAACATCTGGTTTTGCCTGGCCACAGGTACAGCAGTTCCAGGACGTGGCCACCCGCCTACAGACAGCATATGCGGGGGAGAAGGCTGACGCTATCCAGAAAAAGGAGCAAGATGTGTCCGACGCGTGGCAGGCGCTGCTGGACGCCTGTGCCGGGCGCCGGACGCAGCTTGTGGACACAGCAGACAAGTTCCGCTTCTTCAGCATGGCCCGCGACCTCCTATCCTGGATGGAGACCATCATCCGGCAGATCGAGACCCAGGAGAGGCCCAGGTGAGGGGGCGTCCCGAGGCAGCACTGCTCCATGCCAGATGAGGCTGGCCGGCCAGGGTTCCCAGTTCTTTAGGAGGCCAAGGTGGAAGGATCACTTGAGGCCAAGAGTTCAAGACCAGCCTGGGCAACAAAGTGAGACCCCATTGCTACAAAAATGAAAAAATTAGCCAGGCATGGTGTTGTGCACTGTTGGGTGTGTGGGAATCGCTGGGAGCACCTGAGGCTTAGGCTGGGTCCCCACAGAGATGGACTGGCTTGGTGTCCCCTGGGAGGATGGACCACTTCAGAGTAAGAGTCCTAAGTGTGGGGAGAAAGACTTTGTCTTTCAAATTCTCCAATGGGGAGAGTGAAAATAAGCGACTCACATGTCCAACGCTGGGCAGGCCTAAGACTGTTCACTCTTCCTCCAGCCCTGGGATGTGGCGAGGCCTTTCCCCCAAAACTCAGGAAGGAGCTGCTTGACCATGGGCGAATGATGTCAGGCATGTGGCCAGCGGGAGCCCAGCAGGGATCAGACTCTTACAGGCGGGGACAGGGGGTCCCTCTGGTCCAGGCTCAGAGGCAGGCCAGGAGGACCCAGAGTTTCCTTCTTTCCTTGTCCTCCCACCCCCAGGGATGTCTCCTCCGTGGAGCTGCTCATGAAGTATCACCAGGGCATCCGGGCAGAGATCGAAACCCGCAGCAAGAACTTCAGCGCCTGCTTGGAGCTGGGCGAGTCCCTGCTGCAGCGGCAGCACCAGGCCTCGGAGGAGGTGGAAGCGTCTGCAGGGCCCCTCCCTATCCCAGTCCCCCCAGGCCAGCCGGGCAGCCTCCCCAAAGGGAGTTCGGGCCTCTGTCTTTCTGAGCAGCTTGTCTTTCTTTCACTCATGGAAGTCGGGGCCACCCCAAGCTCATCCCCCGCCCTGGGGAGCCAACTGCCCAGTAAGGGAGAGCCAGCTCAGACCCTCCCTGACACCCGCACGTGCACATGCTTTGGAGCTGGCAACCCAAAGGGGAGGTGCCTGTGCCCCAGAGAGGTCAAGTAACTTGCCCAAGGCGGCACAGCTGGCCAGTAGCTGGGCCAAGGCTTGAAGCCAGAACCATGTGGCCGAGCCTGGTGTGCTTTGCAGGACGCATCTGTGCACCGCCTCTGACAGGTCGGGGGTGACAAAGCCTGCGCTTCTCTCCCTTTTGCCACAGATCAGTGAGAAGCTGCGGCAGGTGGTGTCCAGGAGGAAGGAGATGGACGAGAAGTGGGAAGCCCGCTGGGAGCGACTACGCATGTGTGAGTGCAGCCGGGGAAGGGCAGGGCCAGATTCCATGGGAGGAGGGGAAGGGTGGTGCCGTGAAGCCTTGGGACAGGGCCTGGTGGCGCAGGCAGGAGACCCCAGCTGAAACGCTGCTGGAAGCCCACCCCCGCCTAGCCCGTCAGCATGCTCCTGCTCCCTGCCTGCCCTCTGCCCCCATCCCCAGCCTCATCCCCAGTCTGGGGTCCCTGCAAAGCCCTAGTGCCTCCCAGACACATGTCAGGCCGTGCTGGGACAGAAGGGCTCTGGCCCCCTGCAGCTGTGCGTTGAGGGGAGAAGCCCACCACCCAGGGACGGGCCACGAGTCACAAGGCCAGAACGGCCCCAGCTCTTTGGCCACCACAGCCTTGTGAGACAGCCAAAGGTTGGGAGGAACATTCCGGGCAGGAGACTGCTCCTCAGAGAGAGGCATCCAAACTACACTTTGTTTTCAAAACAGACTTTGCTCTAATTAACGTATTTTATAAGTATAACTACTGGCCAGGGGCATGGTGGCTCACACCTGCAATCCCAGCACTTGAGGAGGCCAAGGTAGGAGGCTCACTTGAAGCCAGGAGTTCGAGTTCAGTCTGGGCAACATAGCAAGACCTCATCTTTACAACATAATAATAATAACTGCTGATGGAGATAGGTGAGGGGCCCGATGTAGGGTGCAGCGTCCTCCGGTGTGGGGGTGTCCGTAGGGACACCTGTGCAGGCTTCCTGGCTGGCCACCAGCTCCCAGGTCCCACCACTGAGCTGGCCCCAGGCCCTGGCGAGAGTGGACCGTTGGGTGCTGAGGGGCCCTGGGCCTTGTGGGGGTCTGTGCCTGTTCCTGTGGCAGTGCTGGAGGTGTGCCAGTTCTCGCGGGACGCCTCTGTGGCTGAGGCGTGGCTGATCGCCCAGGAGCCCTACCTGGCCAGCCGGGACTTTGGACACACGGTGGACAGTGTGGAGAAGCTGATTAAGAGGCACGAGGCCTTCGAGAAATCCACAGCCAGCTGGGCAGAGCGCTTTGCTGCCCTGGAGAAGCCTACCACAGTAAGTGAGGATAGCGCTGGAAGGCTGAGGGGGAGCGGCAGCCATGCCCTGGGGGGCTCACGGCAGGAACTCTAGACCAGGGCTGTAAATCCAACTTTGGGAGGCCCAAGGCAGGAGGATCACTTGAGGCCAGGAGTTCAAGACCAGCCTGGACAACACCATGAGATCCCATCTCTAAGAAAAATTTAAAAAATTAACCAGGCTTGGTGGTGCATGCCTGTAGTCCCAGCTACTCGGGAGGCTGAAGAGGAAGGATTGCCTGAGCCCCAGAGGTCGAGGCTGCAGGGAGCCATGATCATGCCTCTGCACTCCAGCCTGAGTAACAGAGCCTTCTCTAAAAAAGAAAATAAAAAAAGAAAACTCAAAAGCCAGCAGGGAGAGTGGGAAGGAAAGACAGGTGTCAGGAAGTCCTTATCTCTGAACACAAAAGCCACAAGGGGCTGACTCCAGGAGGAACAGCCACTGGGTTTGTGGGATGCGGGACTCCCCGCAGCTGCTCTGACCCCCAGCCTTTCCCTCCCCTAGCTTGAGCTGAAAGAACACCAGACCCCAGAGGGACCCACGGAGGAGACAGGGTGAGTGGTGACCGTGTGTCGGGAGTCCAGGGCTCCACCAAGGGGGTGGGGGTGCTTTTCATCATCCAACCTGGCGTTGGAACAGGGCACATCTGACCTCTCACCCATGGCCACTTGGTCGAGAAGCCCACAGTGTCTGGGGCGTGAAGTCAGAGACGCTTTTGTGCTCCAATCCCAGGCGGCCTGAAGGCCTGGCACAGAAGAGGGGCTGAAGAGCAGCGGCTGTCTGGTTGGGGCTCCCTCTCAGAGCCCCCCAGGCACGTGCCCCGCGGCCCTGCTGCCTGGAGCCCGGCCTTGACTTTTCCGATGAAGCCTCTGGGGGGCTCCGGCCGGCACCCTCCAGTCGGCTGGGTCTTTGGATAGGGAGAGCTTGGTGCCCTCCCTGGGGGTGCGGTGGGAGGCCGGGCCTCAGAGGAGGCTGGCTTCGGGGAGGCACGTGTTTGCAAAGAGAGGCCGTGTCTTCCTCAGGCCCCAAGAGGAGGAAGGCGAGACGGCAGGGGAGGCGCCACGAGCTCCCCACCGCGCAGCCACCGAGAGAACGTCCCCGGTCAGTTTCCTGTCCCGTTTGTCTAGTTCCTGGGAGTCGCTGCTGCCCGAGCCTGCTCACCCCTACTAGGCCCAGGGGGGCGGAGGCCAGGACAGGCCCTGCATCCCCAGCCTCCATCCGGTCCCCAGCCCCTCTGGACGCACCAGAGCAGGCTCATTTTTTACTCAGGTGTCTTAATTCCTAGCATCATTCCCCTCCTCCCTCCACTGCGAGGAAAGGACACGCCAGCCCCCTGACATGACTCTGCCCATTTGAGTTTATCTAGTCTAATAAATTTTATTATATAAACACGTCACCATCCACATCAGGGAAAACACTTTATCCTGGGATGATTCATTTTTGTACACAATCCTTTTTCCCATTTTCCTTCTAATACCCACGGTTGTTCCTCTGCCCCCCCCCCACACGCACACACCACCCACATACCACAAAATACACACCGACACCCACACACCACACTCACACCCATATACCACACACACATACACAAACACACGCACATACACATACACACTCATACACCACCCAACATTACAAAATACACACTCATATACCACCCACACATCACGTACACACCCATACAACACACATGCACACACGTACTACAGACTGTCCCGTCCAGCTGGCCCCACCCACAGGAGCCTGCCCCAGATTCCACCCCTACAGAGCCCCCTGCTTCCTCCCTTCCAGGCTGGGACCTGTGGGTCAGTGAGCTTGGATATGGAGCTGGTTCTGGAGCAAGAACAGGCTTGAGGAGCCCTGTGGGCGTGAGGGGGAATCCCAGGGCTTTGGAGAGCAGGGGCCAGCCCCCCACTTGTAGACAAAAGGCCCAGGACAGACCGAAGCCTGGGGCCTGGGGGCTCAGGGCCTTGCAGGTGCCTGTCACCTAAGGCCCCACGGGTCTGTGCAGGGAGCCCGGGAGACAGGAGCCCAGGCCTTGGCAGCAGCAGGCAGGGAAACAGGGGCGTTCGGCATGCAGCTGTCTTGCTTTGCCATGCACGCTCCCTGCTGCACACCACCCTGGGGGTCCAGGGAGCAGCAGCTCCTCATGTCCCCTTCTCTTAGGCACCCGGGTAAGCTTGCCTGAGCCCGGGGTGGAGGGTTGTTAGGAAGGTTGGTATTGGAGATGGACATTTCTCGTCCTCCAATCACCCCAGAAAAATGCACAGTGAGCCCTCCCTGAGCAGAATCCCTGGCAGGCCCAGATTTCAGCCCTTCCGACCTTCTGAGGATGAGACAGACACACACACACACCCTCAGATTTCAGCCCTTCCGACTTTCTGAGGATGAGACAGACACACACACACACACACACACACACACACACACACACACACACACACACACACCCTCCCTCCCTCTGCCACCTCCAGCCTGGCCAGAGCCACCCCCCATCCTAGCCACACCAGCCCATCACGCCCAGCAGAGGGCACTGCCGGGCTCCTGCTGAAGAGCCCAGCAGGGATCAGACTCTCCCAGCAACATTCCCTGCCGGAAGGAGAGACTCCGGCCGGCAGGACCTCGGTCCGGCTGGGCCTGCCCCGCCTCCCGCCCCACCTGCTTCTGCGTGCGTCCGTGTGTCTGCATGCAGCGGTGTCCCGGTGTGCCGGCTCCCCTGTGGCCGCCTGAGCGACTCCACCCGTTGTTTGTGTCGTGTCCGTCGTGCAAGTGTCATGACGTGTGCATCAGAGCCGCCCAGCCAGCACCCGAGCGTACCACCGGGTTGGGAGGAATAAAACCTGTTTGGACCTGACTCTTTCTCCGGGGAGGGAGGAGCGAACCCACGTCTGAGACCCTTTCCAGAGAGCCAGCCACTTGGCCAGCTGGGCAAACCGGCCAGTGCCGGGTACCAGAAAGAGACCAGATGGCGCCGCAAATGCACAGCAGACCCGAGGCCTCATGGGACTGGCTCCCTGCTCTCCCATGAGCCTCAGGGGCAGGGCCTCATGCCCAGCAGCCTCTGATGGGGAAGAAAGCTGCGGCCCCCACCCGGGGTGGGACGCCGACCCCTGCCTTCTCTCTGGGACAGGCCTGGCCTGGGTGACGGCGGCTCTCCTGCTGATCCCTGTGTGTGGCCTGGTGCCGGTGCCCCCTAGAATAGACCCATGCTGTGTCGCTTCATGTAAGCCCCTCCCCTGTGCATGTCGGCTTCCTGCTGGGGGGTGGATGGGAGTGGACCACAGCTGCACACCGCAGGGGCCCCTGCCCACGCACCCTGGCACGCCCCTTTCCATGTGTGCACATGGCGCCGTCCCTTCCATCCGCACAGCAGCCATTTCCTCAAACACACCTCAGTGCGCCTTCACTGTCCCCCACTCCCCAGCCACCCACACACACACACACACTCTGGACTTTTCACACGAGAGCGTGTTCTGGGGAAAACCCATCAGCTCTTGCAGGTAAGTGGCAAGTGTGTGGGAGCCCAGGCGGAAGAAACGGGGCTTCACCCACAAAAGGCCGCGCTGCCCGGCATGCAAGTCGGAACATCTGGGCTCTAGCTCCTAATTCTCTTGGAACCTTCCTGCCTGGTTTTAGATAAACCGCCTAATCCCCAGAGGCTCCTCACGCTTATAAAACCCTCTCCGCGGGATTACGGAAAGTCCGGTACATTCCTGCACGTCAGGGCTGTAGCAAGTTAAAAGGAGGGGCCGGGAGAGGTGGTTTCTGCCACTTTCTCCTCTCGCTCTGAGTGCCACGGTCCCTGGTTGGTTTGTCAGGGGCAACCAGCCGGGGTGAGGCTGGAGATGGGAAAGAGCTCGAGGGCTAGGGTGCCTGCCTTTGTCCTGCTGGGGGAGGAGAGGCGGGGCTGGGCTCTGCTGCCAAGGTCAGTGCCGAGGAGGCCAGGGTCTGGAGGGGAGCCTCGTGGCAGTGGGCAGGCAGCCCCGCCTAAAGCCTACACGCCTCCGTCACCTGGGGCCATGGCTCTGAGGAGGGCTTGGGGTCCTGTTGAGTGTCCCTCTCCTCCCAGGCTCTGGGCACCCCAGAAGCTCCAGCGTCCCGTTTGTGAGAGGCTGTTTTCTCCCATGAGGGAAGGAGGAGTATGTCAGGAAGGGCATCAAAGAGGATGCAAACCCCCAGGCTGAGGGCCCAGGCCGCAGTCCCCAGACAGTGCAGTGCCTGGGTCCTGGGGACAGAAAGCGAGGCGTGCTCTAGGAACTCGCCCCACAGACACCCCTGAAAGGCATCAGTGCTCCTGGGGGCTGTGACAATACAGTCTCCGACAGGGCTCTCTGTGTGGGACAGAGGTACTCTGCTGCCTCCAGGCCCAGGCCAGCTCCAGGCTAGAGCGCAGAGCCCCTGGGGTGCGAGGCCACCCCAGAAAGCAGCTGCTGGGTGCCCTCGGCTGTCAGCCCTCCCATCAGGGGGTCGGGAAAGCTCCTGCCCTCTTGTGCATGGCCCTCCAGGGGTCTTGCACAGGGGACTGAGCACCTCGTGATAGCTGGACATGGGAGGCCAGGCCTCCTTTCAGCCGGGGCCTGGCTGGCTCCAGCTGGTGCCCACCCGGCAACTGGGGCAGCTCCCTAGCACGAGTCTTCCTGCCCAGAGTTTTCATCAGCCGGCGGCTCTGCTGTCCTGTCCTTGGTGGAGGGATGTGGGTGTGGAGGCCCAGCTGGATGCTTCTTGCCTAAATGAGTCCTCTGCCCCCCCCCCCCACCCCTTCCCACCAGAGCAGCTCTTTCAGACCTTCTGCAGTGCAGGCAAATCCGGGTGTTGCTGGTAATGGGCCGACCCGGCTGGAAAGAACGTCAGTCTTCCCCCAGTCCCGGGCGTGGCCCTGCCTCCCCCAGAGGCCTGAGTCAGCGTGGCAGGGGTGTGTCTGCCTTCAGCCTGGCACGGTGTCCGGCTCCCTGGAGAAACCTGCTCTGGGCTCTTTCTGGACACCTGCCCGCTGCCGGGGGCGGCCCCCTCTCATCCACCTTCCCGGGCCTCTGCTGGAAAGGCTCTTCCTGAGTCCCTTCTTTCCAGCTGTGTTTCGGAGCATTCCAGATGCTGGTGGCCTCTGGGTGAGGCTCCGTTCACACGGGAGGCATCTCAGAAGCAGGTCTGAAGCTGCCAGAACGAGCACTGGGGACTGGGGGTGGACCTGGGGTGGGGCGTCGGTGTCCTCTAGCTCTCTCGAGTCTCTGGGTCGAGCAGGCACCAACTCCACCAGGACCCCTGAAGAAGCCACAAAGGTGGTGGGCACGGTGAAGACAGCGCCAGAGGACTCCTCCGTCCCCTAGTGGCCTCTGCTCTGCATCCCCTCCTACCATCTTGCCCAGGCCCCCCAGTTGCCATCTCTGACAGAGAGCGGGACCCTGGGGTGCGCTGTTGATTCGCTCTGCTCCTCTCCCCCACTTCTCGGGAGAGGCCCTCACCACCCTCTGGCTGCCATCCAGGAGTCTGCTCACCATCGACTCCAGCTCTGCAACTTCCCTCCTCTGCCCCGGTTCTTTCCCCTGTTCCATGATAGTGTGTGCGTTCTTGTTCGAGGCCTCTGCCCCCGCTCACCCTTCTTTGCCATCTCTTCATTTCTCTGGGTGCTGTCAGTTCAAATCCATCTCTCTCTCTCTTCAGAGACGAGGTCTCGCTGTGTTGCCCAGGCTGGTCTCGAGCTCTTGGGCTCAAACAGTCCTCTTGCCTCGGCCTCCCAAAGTGCTGGGGTCACAGGCCTGAGCCACCACGCTCAGCCTCAAAACCACTTACTTCTTTTACTTCTCTTGCAAACGCTGACTTCTGAACAACCGTCTGGGACGGCCGTTCTCACCCAGGGCCTAGAGCTGAGACATCGGACACTGGGAGAGGGCGGAAGTCCTTGGCTGCCAGAGCCGCCGGCTACCCACAGCCCACAGTGACCAGCGCTATTTGGCTGCCTCAGGCGCCTGGCAGTGGGTCTTGCCCGTCCAAAGCGCCTCTGACCCAATGATGCTGCCTGTGCCTTTCAGCCTCGTGTCTTACCTAAGCCAGGCTCATCTGGTTTAGGCTGTGAACCCCGTGAGATGGGTGCTTTCATCCGGAGGGATGGTACCAGCCTCCCCTCTTGCAGCAGGCTTTAGCAGGAGGAGC